>SNQJ01S0278137.1:0-11292 GCA_010110895.2 Picea sitchensis | reverse complement strand
GAAACCAACTCATTCCTACCATATCCAGTTTTTGAAAATATAGGCACAAGAGACATGAAAAAGAATAAGCTGAGACTAACACTAGACTGATCAGACTGAATTAACAATGGAATAACCAAACACTAGTCCATGACAATGATGTGTTTCTTTCCTTCATCCCCTGGCCCTTGCTCTCCTCCTTCTGGGTGATCGTGCGAGTCTTTCTAATATGTGCTAGCACTCCATTTTCATCGACTGGCATGATGTCCATGTGATCGATGTAGCACAGGTAGAAGTGGAATTGAGCAACCAACTGCTCCATCTTGGATTTTTGGTCCTTCTCAACCTCAATTAGTAGTTTGGTAATGGTTTCCAGACTATTGAGGTGACTCAATATTTCGTTCAACAGTTTCTTGTGTTCCTTGTTGTCCTCCACTATGGAGTCTTCCATTTCTGAGCTCAATTTGTCAATCATCATATTTGTTAGCCATGCCATATCCATCATTTTGTGGTAGAGGGTTTCCCTGGACTGCGTGGCTCCCGGGTCAGTTACCCAGACTGCTTCCTGAGTCAGAGCATCCCATGCTTTGCCCTTGCTTTTTTCTTTGATTTCTTTTTCCCACCTGGTAATGGTCACTTTTCCTTTCGGTGCAACCAGAGTATAAAAGGTGTCCTCAACGTCTTTTATTTCCTTCTCCATCCTTGAGACCTACTGAGGAATTTTTAGAGTTTCCTTCCCCAGAGGGTTTCTTTTGATTTGATTTTTCTTCATTCACACCATCCCGTATGGCCTATGGTAGCTCCTTTGCTAGATTCTCAACTTGTTCCTTTCTATACAGGGATTCCTCCTTTCCCTTCCCTTGTATTTTTGGTGTACCCTAGAGTTGCACTCTTCCTGTTTGCATCTATTTCTGTTGTTTCCTCTCTTATTGAACTTCCCCTGCTTCAGGCTTGTCCTTCCAATCATGGTATACCCATAGAGGCGAACCTTCCCATCCTTTTCCCCCATCACAATACGTATGATCATGATGACTCTACCATTATCCCTGTGCGAGCCCTTGGCCCTAATCACTTGATATCCTACTGTGCTAATCCTCGTACCTGTTCTTTGGCATGGTGTATTGATATTGGCCCATGCCAATACCTCTTTCCTTATGTCATTCACTGCATGCTATTTGTCATCTATACTTTCCCACGATCTTTCCTCCCAATTATTATTGTTGACATGAACTTGTTGTCGTACCCTCTCCTGTTGTATAATCTGATCTTGCATTGTAATTGGTGGTCAAGTGTTGGGCAGTCATATCCTGCCTGTGCCCTTCATGCCTTCCATTGGGCCTTATGTTTCCCTCCTCGATGCGACCTTGCTTGCTTAAGTTGCCATAACGATATTTTGTCGCTATTTGGATGCAATCTATTTTGAATTTTCCATTCGGGATGTTGATTCAAGTAGTGTCTAGTTCTCTTCCTTCCTTTCTAACCCCCTTGTTGGTGATTCTATTTGCCAGGTCATTCGCTGACCTACATACCTAGTGCAACTCCACTGTTTTCATCGTTTGCAAATGCTCCTGGATTTTTTGTAGGGAGTGTGCCAAGCGTCAGTGTCTCTGAACCTTTCCCACTCTGGTGCCATTTTGGAGTCTCTTCACCATGTTTATAACCAAGGTGGATTCACCTTCCATGATAGTGTTTTGTATCCTTTCGCGACATAGAATTTTGAGCCCGATCTCCAGGGCTCCAAATTTTGTTGCGTTGTTGGCTGATTTTCCCATACTCCCAGCGAACAACCAAATTATGTTACCAAAACTATCTCTGATCACCCCTCCCATCCCTATCATTCCTGGGTTTCCTTTTGCTGCCCTGTCAAAATTCAACTTGAGGAACCCTGTCGGAGCGTGTGTCCAGTTGTGCTATCCTATTTGGAGTTGCGGAGGCCACCCTACCTGTGTGTTGTTGCGCCCGTATTTTAGGTGAAAATATTTTAGGATGCAAGAGTCCTGGCCTGTGAGTGGCACTTTTCTAGTCTGGAAGTTGCGGCTTTGAGCCGTTTCTCATATTTGTGAGGTTATTGCTTCCTTGAGTTTCCCTTCTGGAAGGCTTTCATTCCTGAAGATGCATCGGTTCCTTTCTTTCCATATTACCCATATGATCATCCCCAACATGAGATTCCAGCATAAGTTCACCATTTCATTTTTGTTGTAACTCTCATTCTAGTTTTTTATGGTTGCGTTGATGTTACCTCGGGTCCTATTGGACTGGAGAAAGATGCATGTTGCCCAATCCTAGATCTTTGTTGTGTAATTACATTCATCGAGGAGGTGATTCATTATTTCTTCCTTAGGTTGACAGAGATGGCATTGTGATGGGCCTATGAAACCCCTTTTCCTTAGGTTTTCCCAGGTTAGAATTCAGTTGTGAAGTACTATCCATTTCAACATTTTGATTTTTGGCCACTGGGGGCTGCCCCAAATATTTCCCCATTGTTGCGCCAGATCTTCTTGGTTCTGGTCTGCAATGTAATTCCAAGCTTCTTTTAAGTTGAATTCCCCACCATTATTCCCACCCCATCTTAATTTGTCCTCTTCTTCTGAGACTCCAATTTTCATTTTCCCCAATTTCTCCTCCACATCTTTCATTATTGTTGCGATCCGATCTCTATTTTGTGGATTGAGTTTGTCCTAGATCCTCCATCTATCACGATCATTTTCTTGTTTCCAGTAGTGATGGATTTTGATTTTTCCTTGCTCGATCATTTCCTGTTAGAGTTCCTCCCTATCCAAAATTTCCATTCTGGGTTCCTGTTGCCACGCGTCCTCCCAGAATATAGTTGTTTTACAATTCCTCACTTCCCAGAAGCTGTGTTTATGGATCCAGGTTTTGTTAATACAGGCTAGATTCCGGATTTCTTATCCCTCCCTTGTGCCCATAAAATGAATTCAATCTTGGTCGTTGATGTCTGGGGCACACTTGGCCTTCCAGAGGTTTGCCCACAGTAATGATTTTTCTTTGACCCATCTCCACCAAAGTTTCATCTCGTATGATTTGTTGGTTACTTGTAGGTCTTTTAACCCCATGCCTCCTTTGCATTTTGGTTTGCAAACCTTCTCCCAGGCCACTAAGGCCCATTTTTTCTTATTTTCCACTCCTCGCCATAGGAAGTCCCCTTGGATGGCTCTTATTTTTTGTAGTATTCCTTTGGGAGTATGAAACACTGACATCATATAGGTCAAAATTGCTTGCATAACCGCTTTGGTTAGGATATTCTCCCTGCTAGGTTGAGGGATCTGTAAGTCCAGTTTTTCACCCTGTCCTGTAGTTTGTTAATCACTCCTTCCCATGTTTCCATTTTTCATTCTCTGTCCGTTAGGGGGATTCCCAATTATTTTTTTGGGAGCATTTTGCGTTCAAACCCCAAAATGTTTGCCAAGTTTCTTTGAATTACAGGGTTGGTATTGAAGAAATATATCATGGATTTGGAGTGACTCTTCTCCTCTCCCGAGGCTTCCCCAAACTCTTATAATATTATTTTATAGGATTTTTCTTCATTGACCATGGGTGTGCCATGGAGTAAGGTGTCATCAACAAACTGTTGGTGCATGGAGGTAGGGCAGTTTTCAAAAGGTTTGATGCATGTTATTTCTCCTGTTGTAGTTGCACTTTTTATGCTTCTACTGAGTCCTTCCATCATCAKAATGAAAATGAAGGGTTATAGAAGGTATCCTTGTATGATGCCTCTTGAAGGCCATAAGGGTTTGGCTGGGGCTCCATTGATTAAGAGCGAGTAACTTGTCATTGAGACTAGGCTAACAATCTAGTTGATCCAGAGTTGTGTGAAGCCAAAGGCTTCCAGAGTCTTGACCATATAGTGCCAGCTAATTTTGTCATAAGACTTTGCTAGGTCAAGTTGGATTATCATCCCCCCTCTCCTCTGTATTTTTAGTGTGTGTATCAACTCATGGGCATGGATGATGTTGTCCAAAATTTGTCGCCCTTCTACGAAACCTGTATGTTACTGTGAAATCAATGTGGGTAGGAGAGGTTTCAATCTGTTGGCTATGACTTTGGAGATTATCTTGTAAACCACATTACATAAATCTATGGGTCTATAGTGGTCTGGGGTCCTTGATTCATTTTCTTTGGGGATTAGAGTAATTATTGTGGCATTTAGCACTTTCAGAGTGGAGGCCAAACGTCTAGAGTCTTCCACCACCCCATAAAAGTCATGTTTGACCACTTTCTAGTAGGCTTTGGAGAATTCCACTATGAAACCATTTGGACTTGGGGCCTTTTCATTGGGCATCTCTTGGACCACTTGGTCAATTTCCTCCTTAGCGATGGGTTTGTTTAGATTGATATTTTGTTCCTTGGTAACTATCCTGGGGATGTGTCGAGTTATCCTTTGTATGACCAGCGTTCGGCCTTGGTTGGGTTCCTGGGCTATCCCATGGAAGTGATTTACCAGTATATTTTCAATCTCCTTGTGGGATTCTCTCTCGATCCCATCCTGATCCTGAATTTTCAAGATTTTGTTGTGGGTTCTTCTAGCAATGGTTGTTCTATGAAAAAACTTGGTATTCCACTCTCCTTCCTTTAGCCACCTCATTCTGGACTTTTGGCGCTATAGAGTCTCTTCCTGTTGGAATCTTTCTTCCCATTCCTGGGTCATTTGGATCTCTTCCCTTTTTCAATCCTCTATATAGCCCTCGTTTATGCACATTTCCTGGAGTTTCCTCATTCTGTCTTCAATATATTTTTTTTCTTGGTTTATGTTTCCAAAGATTTCCTTGTTCCACTCCTAGAGTTTATGTTTTATGTACTTGAGTTTCTTATATAGTTTGAACATCCTTATCTCTTTCTCTGGTTGTTCCTCCCTCCACCATTGATTGATGTTCTTCTTGAAGGTGGGATGTTTGATCGAAAATTTCTCAAATCTGAAAGTTCTATTCTTCGGTGTGGTTTGGAATTTTTCTTCCAATTGGACTAACCAGTGGTCCGAACCCCCCAAGAGAAGGATATTGCAGTCTAAATTTAATCCTTGCAGAATGATGGACTCTGACACCAAGAATATTTCTAGCCTTGTCGCTACCTGATGTTGATTTATCCGTTTGTTGTTCCAGGTGAACTGGCCATTATTGGTTCTGACGTCCACCATATCCACCGTGTCAATAAAATATGAAAAGTCTTCTGCATCTCTATCCAATATCTTGGTGCCTCCTTTTTTTCTCTACAAGTGTTGTGATGATGTTGAAGTCTCCTGCCAAGATCCAATGGAGGTTGTTGGAATGTGATTTTAGGTTTTCTAGGTCTAGGAGCATTCTTCTCTTTTCCTCCAGCATATGTGGTCCATACACATTAGTGCATAGAATCACCTCTGTGTTACCTATGATTTGCATGTTAACCGAAAGTGTGTGTCTAGTGGCTTCGAATACTAGTAGATTCATCACTTGTGAGTTCCACAAAGTGAGAATACTGCCTTCCATCTATTGTCCTTCGACAACCAACATCTTGTACTTGCTCCATTGTTTTTTGTTGATTGTTTCCATTCTGTCTCTTGGATGAAACAAAGGTCCGGTTGTTCCTTCCTTAGTATACTTTTAAGGATTATTTCCTTTCATGGGTTGTTTAGGCCTCTTATATTCCATGTTATAATCTTCATTTAAACATGTGGGGGGGAGTTGGGAAAGAGATTTTTTATCTTACTTGAGTTTATCAGCAGAGATCCTAGTTCTTGTAGGGATACATTGTTTGATTTCCTTCCTTTCTTCCTTCTCATCTTCTTGGGTGAGAGTTGTGGTTGTTCCTCACCTACTTTGATTCCTAGGTGTCCTATATCCACGCGTGTGTGCTTGGGTCCTTTGTATTTTGCTTCTTCCCTTAGGAGGAAGAGGTATTGGATATGATCCAGTTGCTCTGCTAGTACATGTCTATGCCCTTCCTTTTCCATTTATCCAGTATGTTAGGGAGATTTATTCTTTCCCTTTCCACAATATCTCTGAGATCGGGATCATTCGTACCTACCTCGCTTGGTGTCATTTCTGCATCTCCATCTACCTCCTGCATGGGGGTGTTGGAATCTCTTGTTTCTCCATACATAGGAGTTGCGCTGCCCCCCTGTTCCATCTTATTGCTTGGACTATCTTTTTTCTCATTTGTTGCTTGTTCCCTAGCTTCTTTAGATTTTTCCTTTTCCTTTCCTCCTTCTTCCCATTGGTTGGTCTTGTCCCACCATTTTGTTCTATTCATGTCTTCTAGATTTCTTCATGTTGAGGCTTTACTTGGTTTCTTGTTTGCTCTATTTTTGTGGTTTGTCTTTATAAACCCGTCCACATCTTGTTGTATTTTGGTGTTTTTTTGCTTCTTGCTTTTTATTGAGTGGACATTCTCTGATGAGGTGTCCATGTTCATGGAATCTTCTGAATGGGATATAGTTGTAGTTGATGCTTTGTATCCATTCCTCATCCCTGAATTCTAGGCTTATGGCTTCTGGGAGTGCCCCCAAAACATCCATCTCTATGCAAATCCTTGCATAGGATGTATATCTCCCTTTTAGGGTTGCTTCCGATGTCTTCACATATTTTCCAAGTTTGTTCCCAATTTCTTTGAAGGTGGATGGAAGCCAATAGTCTAGTGGCAAGGAGTAAAGCCTCAACCAGACGGGTAAATTTTTGAAGGTTTCTTTTTCTGGGGAGAAGTTTTCCTTTCATGACCACATGTATAGTCCTATTGAGGTGTGGAAGTATGCCCCCCCCTCAAAGACTTTATCCCTGTCCTCCAAGTTCATGAATATTGTGGTGAAGAAGCCTTTCGAACCCAGGTGGAGTTCCACTTCCCCGCTTGGCTTCCAATGATATTTTATCCATTTGCGCAAAGTTCTTTCTGTGGGCCACAAACCCGTGAAATTGAAAATTAGTGCATGCATCTTTATCTGGTCTAGGAAGAGTTCTTGAATATTAGTGCATGCATCTTTATCTGGTTCAGGAAGAGTTTCATTTTTGGATCTTCTAGTATCAACTTAGGTATCAATGATGTTTTAGGTTTACACGGGTTATGCTCTCTTCACCTTGCATTGGGGTTCACTAGATCTTGCACATCATTCTAGGTTTCTTGGTCTTCTTCCCCCATGCGATCCCTTTGTTCCTGGTTGCTCTCCTAATTCTTTTCCAATCTTGATCCCAAGGTGTTTTTCATTATTTCCTTGAAACCTACGCGGCGTGGGCCTCCCCCCCTATCCACCACTACTTACTTGTATGAGGGGTTCCATTACCGCCCCCTTTAGTAACCATGTTGTCCTCTACTATGACCGTGACTGTCAAACCCTATCTTGCAATTGCTCCAAACCCTAGTTCGAAGTTGCCCCTCGCTAGTCGCTTTGGGCTAAAGAAGAACTTTTTTTCGAAAGTAATTTTTTTTCCATCCTTTTGTCATGTTTTATAAATGTTGTAATGTTAATAATGAAACATATTTTAATTTTTAATTTTGAGTATAACAAAAGTGGAATGTACAAATACTTTTTTCAATGAAAAACTTTTATTAATTTTTAATCTACATTATATTATTGTATTGCAATGTTTTTTATGATATTTTTGGTTTCTAACTCTTTATTCAATATTTTGTATTTTGTTTATTTAGCTCACAACCAAACAATTATAATATAGATGTTGTAATGTTAGTAATGAAATATATCTCAATTTTAATTTTGTTTAAAAAAAAAAAAAAAAAAATATCTTTAATTTTTTTATTTTATTTTAAAACATAACAAAATGAAATCGCAAATAATTTTTTCAATCAACAAAATTTTGTTTTTGAAACTATATTATATTGTAATGTTTTTAAATGTAAAACTATATTATATTGTAATGTTTTTAAATGTTGTAATGTTCAGAATGAAATATATTTTATTTTATTTTGTTTAAACATGTAAAAAATGAAATGTGCAAATAATTTTTCAATCAACAAAATTTTATTTTTGAAACTATATTATATTGTAATGTTTTTATGACATATTTTTAGTTTTACACATTATAATATTATTGGATCGTTGTCCTAAAACACTAAACAAACAAAATATATTTAAATTTATTTATATCTTCAAATTCCCCACTATTTTGGAATTTGAATGCATTTTTATCATTATAATTTTTATATAATAAAAAAAAAAAAAAAAAAAAAAAAAAAAAAAAAAAAAAAAAAAAAAATTTTTTTATTTGTTTTTTTATTTTTTCAATGTTTATATGAGACTTTTTGAGTTTTATTTAAATTAAGAGATTTTTTTAAATTTTTACTTAAATTGTTTAAGGAAAATCCATTCTTTGTATAGTAAAAAAAGTTTTTGTTTTTTATTTTTCTTCAATGTTTCTACAAAGTTTGAGTTTGTTTATTCATCTCACAACCAAATAATGAATATAAATTTTGTAAATACACAATGAAGTATATCTTAATTTTTATTTTTATTTTGTTTAAAACATAATAAAAATGAGATGTACATATAATTTTTTAATCAACAAATTTTTATTTTGATTTTGAAACTATATTATATTATAATGTTTTTATGACATTTTTTTAGTTTCACATTATATATTATATGTTCTTGGATAGTTGTTGTACTAAAACACTAAACACAAGTATATTTAAATTCTATTTATATCTTCCATCAACGATTTCCCTATTTTTGGAATTTGAATGCATTTTTATCATTATAATTTTATTTTTAAATTTTTTTTTATTTTTTTTTGGTATATATATACATATATATATATATATATATATATATATATATATATACATATATATATATATATATTATTTTTGAAACTATTATTTTTTGTTTTTCATTTTTTCAATGTTTCTATGAGATTTTTGAGTTTTACTTGAAATTGTTTTAAAAAAAAATCTATTGAGTTTTATTTAAATAATGAGATTTTTTATTTTACTTAAATTGTTTAAGGAGGAGATTTTTTTTTTTTTTTATTTTTAATTAAACTAGGAGAATCCCTTGTTTGTGTACTAACACTCAATTTTATTTTATTTATTTATGTCTTATTTATATGTTTCCATCAACCACTTCCTTATTTTAAATATATTTATTAATGTGCTACTTGCAATTATTAAATTTTTCTTTTTCATCCATTAAATAACATATTTTATTCATTTAAGTTTTAAATTTTAATTTTAAATAAAATAATAATTAACTTATATATAATTCCATGTAATTTCTATTAGGAAAATAATCATGTTTATGTGACCTATTAATTAATAAAAATATATTTATCTCTTGCATTCAAACACTAGAAATTATATATATAGATTATTTATATTTATTTTTTCATCTTTCATATATATATATATATATATATATATATATATATATATATATATATATATATATATATATATATATATATATATATATATATATATATATATTTTTTTTTCATCTTTTTATATATATATATATATATATATATATATATATATATATATATATATATATATATATATATATACATATATATCATTTTGACCAATGAAACAACTATTCACATACATTCCCAAGCATTTTTTTATTAAGTTGTTTTTTAACATACAATAAATGAATGGATGATAATTATTCCTCATATCTAAAAATTAGTTAAAATATGTGTATTTATTATAATTCATTTTTATTAAAAAAATAAATTTGAAAAAAAAATAAAAAATAAAATAAAAAAATCTTTAAAATGTTTCACCAATAAGACAAATCAGTCACATATACATTACCAAGCATTCTATAGTAAATGGAATAACTTATACATTCCCAAGCATTCCATAATCAATGAAGCAACCAATGAAACAAATTATTCACATATACATTCCCAAGCATTCCATAATCAATGAAGCATATACATTCATAGCTATTAAAAGCTTGCAAAAAAACATACACAAATAAAGTAAATGATACATATAACCACTTTCAATAAATAAAATAAATAAATTATTATGATGAATTTTATAATTAATTTATGAAATAGATTTTAAAAATAAACTAATTTATTAAATTATTTTTTAATAAAATAAGCTACATCCCATCCTCCTCGTGAGGAAACAAGTCTCTCCTCCATTAAGAGCATGACTAAGGATGATACCTAATGTATAAGAACCATTTAAACAACATGGAAGACAAGAGGCTAATGTGAAATTTCTTCCAAATCAATTCATAACCAATTACTCCACTCGAAGTTTAGGATGCATAAAGATGCCTGGTCTTGTTA
Source organism: Picea sitchensis (assembly GCA_010110895.2). Taxonomy (NCBI): domain Eukaryota; kingdom Viridiplantae; phylum Streptophyta; class Pinopsida; order Pinales; family Pinaceae; genus Picea; species Picea sitchensis. The sequence goes on along the minus strand of SNQJ01S0278137.1, from coordinate 1,066 downwards.
AACTATTGGGGAATCATGAAATAAACCATTTTGTAGAATAAAGATACTATTAAAAAACGCTAACTAAAAATTTAAGGAAAAAATGTGGTGTGATAAAGAGTTAGAGGAAAAAATAAAATTAAGGTATAATGTAATCAAACCTAATCTTAGAAGATCAAAATTATTCATCTGTTTTGCCAAGTAAATAAAAAAATAAGCATTGCTAAGATAAGAACAAATTATCACAAGCTCCATAGTGAAACTAGGCTAATAATTCAAAACGCCATGGATGAAAGAGGTGGGCCACCTTTGTGACACACTAAGAAGGTTGAAGGATGAAAAGCACTTTCTCTAGATTGTCCAAAATTCTATACCCATATTAAGTTAGATCTCATTTTCAAAATATTGATCACACTACCAACCTTCCTAACCTCTTAACTCAACAAAAGTATAGTGATCTTGGAAAGCTTCTCTTAGTGCTTTTCGAGCACAATTTTTTTTTCTAAAGAATCACAAGTAATCACTTACCCTCTTAAGGTCTGATAGATGAATTAGGTCTTAGTGGAGGTTAATCATCGTCATCATCATCATACTCAATTAAGCATATACATTCATAGCTACTAAAAGTGTGCAAAACAAACATACACAAATAAAAACTAAACACATACATATAACCACTTTAAATAAACTAAATAAATCATTATATTGAATTTTATAATTAATTTAAGAGATGGATTTTAAAAATAATTTACTTTTATAATTTATTTTTATTTAGCTTCGAGATATTAAAATATCTACTAACAAAATTAACCATAGAAACTCTTAAAATAATGTTTTAAAAAAAATATGGTCTTATAAAACTAATATATGATGTGGATTAAGATCGAATTGACCTATATTTTATTTCTGTAAAAGAGAAGCTTTCCAAGATTACCATAATTTTGTTTTTCATTAATTCAATAAATATGTTTTTATTAAATTTTATATTAATATATTTAATTTTAGTTTTCATTAAAACAATAAATATGTTTTTATTAAATTTTATATTTATATATTTATATTATTAAATACATATTTTATTTATTTA
>SNQJ01S0278134.1:0-11341 GCA_010110895.2 Picea sitchensis | reverse complement strand
AGGTTGAAAGAAAAGCTACATGAGTACACTGTATTGGATAGACATATCAAAACAGAGAATGAACTCATGAAAGTCAGGGTAACTCATCTCTTGTCCAAAGTTGAAAGATTAAAACAGAAGAATAAGGGTCTTTTCCAAAGGAATAGGAAACTACAGAAGACTGCCAGAACGCATATTATAATCAACCGAGTCCTCAAGAAAGAAATCAGAAATCTGAAGAAACAGGAGAGGTTACAAATGTTCGTTGCAGCTGCTGCAATGCTCTGATTGCTATCAGTCTTTGACTTTTTTTTTTTTTTGGTTGCCTGAGGACAGACAAAGACTTCAGGTTGGGGGCATGTTGGTCTCCAGTTTTGACCATGTTTTTGCCTATATTATATCACAAAGACCTCCATTTCCATACCCAGTACCACCCCTTCTGGCCTTGTTATGACACAGTTGACATCTCTTTACCACTAAAAGGGGCTACTCAAGGTATTCTTACGTTTCAAGTTATTTTTATATATTTTGATACTTTAAATTAATATTGAAACTAATGTGGCATGAGTTAGGTACTATTTCTATTTGAACAGGATTTACCAGTACCAGGTACCATCTCGTACCCCGTGGAGATACCAACGAAGCTGCTAAAGATCCGTGTGTTATGGCCAGAGTGGGAGACAGTGTGATTTACATGATAGATGGAGTCATCACTCATATGGTGATTCAAGGCAAAATTATAGAACTGAGTTGTTAATATTTCATGACTCACACTTCGTGACACTGCGTGTCACGAAGATGTGAAGACCGTTTTTAACTGATTTCGAGTTATTTTCGGATCTGGGAGCCGTTTGAATTAATGTATTTTTGCTTTAAACTATTTTTGAGGAGGATCTATATAAAAAAAGGATCACTCCTAAGAAACGTTGGGTTATGTTATGTTATGATACACATTTCTGAATACAATCTACCTTTGCGTTATGTTACTTTGTTGTCATATGATTTGAGTTATCTTTCTGAGTAAATGGAGCGTGAAGCATGAATAGTGTTTGAGTAGAATGATCTAAGTAGTTTTGGTTGTTCCTTTCGGTGATTGCACCTCTTGGTTGGGCCCGCCAACAGGTTCAAGTTGTTGCTTTTCTCTGCATAGATTTAGTTTATTTCAGTATCTTAGTATTTGCATGCATGTTAGCTTATTTGAGTTTGGGAATTAACTTGTTCAGATTCTTGCTTAAATATTCTTCAACTGTATCGTTTCCAGCATATTAATATCTTCTACGTTGATGAATGTTGAAAGAATGGTTGATTCCTGTAGAATTTAGAGCATGAACTAGGTTTGCTTTGTTTCCAGTTTTTAATTTGAACGTAAATTAGAGTTTGAATTTACTTTGCCTTGTTAGGATAGTTAGGTTACTCTGCTTTGTTAGGATAGTTAGGTTGCAATTGAATTAGAGGAAGCTTCCAGTACCAGTAGGGTAAGTAGAATATTTCTTTATTTTTCCTGTGGATAGATTTAGACTTATTTTCGATGTTTAGATTAAAATAATTTTAGGAAATAACCTTTCTGTTATGGCTTAGATAGAAGTAGTGATGATAGCTGATTAAAGATAGTGGTAGATAGTCTTGTGGAATCACATTAGAATAGAAATAGAAGTACCTGCACTTAAGCACAGAACTGTTCTCTTTTGATGAATTAAACAGGAAATGATAAGTTTCAAGGTAGTCATTAGGATTCAGTTTCTCAGAGTGAGTTTGTGTTTGCTGCTCAGAATAGTTTTTAGATAGGAATTAGAATCTTACCCACACATACAGTGTAGTAGCTCTAAGTTTACTTACCCTGGTTTGACAATTTAGTGTTTTCAGGTCATTAAAATCTTTAATATAGCAGCCTGACAAGGAGGACATTATGTAGGGAAAGCAACTATGCAGAAGGTCCTAAGAGCTGGCCTTTGGTGGCCTACCTTACAAAGAGATGCTGAAGACTATTCCAGAGCCTGCAATGTATGCCAAAGGGTTGGGAAACCATCCAAAAGAGATGAAATTCCATTGGCACCACAATTGACCCTACAAGCATTCGAGAAATGGGCCATTGACTTTGTTGGACCTATAAATCCACCAAGAAAGCACACATGAAAAAGGTACATAATCACAACAATAGAGTACTTGACTAGATGGGCCGAAGCTTGAGCAGTTAAGGACTGTAGTGCAACTACAATTGTGTGCTTCATATTTGATGACATCATAACCTGGTTTGGATGCCCAAAGATCCTCATGAGTGATCAAGGAACACATTTCATCAATAAGACAATTGAAGCCTTGACTTTAGAATTTGCAGTCCACCATCAGAAGAGCACATCGTACCATCCACAAGCAAATGGGACAATTGAAGCATTCAACAAGATTTTGGAAATAACACTAACCAAGATATGCTGTGTGAACATGGATGATTGGGATTTAAGAGTACTAGTAGTATTATGGGCCTATAGAACCACGTGGAAGAAGATGACAATGCAGACCCCTTTTAAGTTGGTCTATGGTATTGAAGCTATTGTTCCAATAGAGTATTTGGTACCAAGCCTGAGAATTGCTACCTTTACGGGTATGGATGATACTAGAGATGTTCAATAAATACTTGCGCAGTTGGTCGAACTTGAGGAATATATATTCATTGCAGGATTCCATCAGCAAGTACAGAAGGAAAGAGAGAAGGCCTATCATGACAGGCATATCAAGAAGAAGGCATTTAGACAAGGAGATCTAGTGCTAGTTTATGACAACAAGTTCATCAAGCATCCTAGGAAGTTTAGAATGCATTGATTGGGGCCATACGAGATCGCCTATGTTATAGAAGGAGGAGATGCACAACTGAAGATGTTGAATGGAGAATGGAAGGAAGGACTAGGGAATGGGAATCGGATGAAGTTGTACTATGACAACCAGCTGCCTCACAACTCTCAGTAAAATCAAACAGATCAAGGGTCTAAGGACCAGGTGCATTTGAAATTGGGTAGAAAACAAAGAAAAGACAGTCTACACAAGGAAGAAGAGGAGGCATAAAGCAGAAAGAAAAGGCTGCACTGCGCAGTCCGAAGTTAAAGTACAACATAATAGTCAGATCGAAGTGCCTCGGGATGAGTCACGGGTGAGTGTTTGGGGCATTTTGGCTCTTGGTTATGGAAGGAAGTGAAGAACAAGGAAGAAAAGGGGAAAAGCGAACTTCACAGAGGACACAATGACTGATACTAGGTAGAAGTGAGCAAAAGAGAAGAAACGATGGAGTGAAACCCGAGAAATAAAGTTGTTGGATGAGGAGATCGGGGATGAAAGATAAGAAAGGAAGAAGAATCATGGATGACTCAGAAAAAGGAAAAATCCACCATTAGATGCTTTGGAGCACCACGTGAGAAAGAAGGAAAGATAGGCTGGTGAAGCCCTGAAAAACATGGGTCAAATTGACCTAGGGTTTTATACACCTAGGGTTTTGGTATCTAGGGTTTTGGAAACTTAGGTTTCGGCCTAAGGATGTCGGTGAATGATTATAAAGTATAAATATAGGTCTAAAGGGCCTAGGTTGGGTACAAGAGAGAAGAGAAGAGTATTGTGAGAGAGAGAAGTGTTGGGTACAAGAGCCTTTTGAATTGTAATATCTTCAGCTGGGTGCGAAGATCAACTCTGCAGCTGGGTTCGTAGTGAGGGGAGAGAAAGGACTCATTACAAACATGTCTACATGATTTTCTCCAGTATGGACTATTATGTCTCCATCAGTAAATTTTCAAGTACAAAACGATGTGTTGTCCAATTTTGACATGCTAGACTGTTAGTCAAATGCACAATGCTTTGACCATCAAAGAACACCTTATCCTGTACTTGTCCAAACTTACCCAATCGATCCTTGCATTCATATGAGACATAACCTAAGTTAGGTATCTTATTTTCCAAGTCTTATGAGTTAACATAACCATAGACTGAATCATGAAACCACTATATGTGCTTCTAAGATACTAAAGAACTCAATTCCATGCTCTTCACTTGGTTTTTCCATGTGTCCATTGACAACACCAACTGCATGTGAAATACTTAAACATTCCCATTGCAATCATCAACACTCATTTGCATGCTCTTCACCTGGTTTTTCCATGTGTCTACCGAAAAAACCAATTTCATCACATGCATTAAACTTCCAAATAGCATACGATACACGACACATATAACCCTTTTCTTCTTCATTAGTTAGGACATAAACCTGAAGAAAAATTACAATGGAAATCCAAATGGATTGTATCGATTTCACATTAGTCATACTGAATTTCATGAGTACCTTCACCACATAATTCTATTGTGATAACCAAGCTTGCCATATTTTCTATCTTTGTGTGTTTCGATGCCCAAGATTTGTTTCCGTGTTCCTAGATCCTTCATATCAATCGTCATAACCAACTGAGCCAACCTGTTGATTTGAAACATGCATGTGCTTGCAACAAGCATAACATTTAACACCAAGATAATAAATATACCATAAACTCAATGGTTATACCCACTTCTTGTAAAATATGGCTCACCATGAATAAATCAAACATCTTGTACCATTTCTTGGTTACCTTAGGCCATACAATGATTCCTCAGTTTGCAAACAAAACTTCTGTTGTGATCCTGAACTTACCTTTCTGGTTGTTCCATATACATCTCCTTATCCAAAAGCTCCATGTGAAACAATTTTAACATCTAGTTGTACTAACTAAAGATCAACTAATGCAACTAGTGCTAACACAACATGAATAGAAACAAGTTTTTAACAACTGGTGAGATTCTTTCATGTAATTCAATACCTTCCAAATACCATTATATGACCAGTCATGCTTTGAACCTTTCATGTTTTACTATGTTTTATTTTATAAAAGAAGATTCATCAAACAATGCATATATGTCCATGATGATTATGTGGGCACTAGGATCCCAAAATCCGCATCCCTTAAAATCATCACCATATTAAAGATCTACCCATTTGATCTGGGTCCTACTTAGAATGATGATAAAAAACATAAGCATCACAACCAAATCATTTCACATTTGAGTAATCACCAGATGAGATGTCCATACCTCTTCTAGAATCTTCTAGTATTTTGCAATTGATGGTGACCAATTTACGAGATAGCACAATGACGTTTTCTCACAACTATTTCTATAAATTAGCATTACTGAACATGCCCTTTCGATCCTAGGTTCCTTGCAATAATTTCCAAGTTCTATGGATATGAACCTACCTTCATCATATATTCTCAAACACTTGATTGACCTGCCAATGTTCATTTCTAAACACATCATTCTTTCTACAGACCCACCTTTCTAACCTGGACACATTGCTCCACCTTCAATATTTCATTTGAAAAACCTTAACCAAATCTAGCCAAGTCGACCCAAGTGAACCTTTTCCGCTCACTTCCTAGGACTTTACAATGGAATCTCAGTGCTCCACCTTAACATGAACATTCGATTGACCCAATCCAGTCAAGCCGGCCAAGCAAGCCTTCATCAAGACCATTTACAATGGAGTTCACCAATCTTTTTATAGGCTTCATTACATGCAATCCATGGACACAATACCATGGGATACCAAAAAAGCATGGACCCAAAAAGCCATGTTCTTTGACTTAAAAAAAAAGATTTATCTCATTAACTATTTCACCGAGTCAAGGTTAATCCAACATACATGCCCCACCACATATTCAATCTACTTAAATGTGTGTCTATAATTTTCATAGGTGACCCAATAAAGCAAGGGTACACATGCTTATCCAGGTCTTACAAACATATGCCCATTTACATACAATCAATATTTTTTTACAACTCCAAGGTAAATACATTTTTTTTTCTTTCACTGTGACTCAACCATCACCGCTCTTGTTGTTTTCTCCTCTCCAGGAATGTTAAACGAAACTTCATCTACCAAACACAAACAAATGGTACTGGGGGTTCTTGCATCCATATCCTCTTAGTCATTGTATGTCATACTTACCAGTTTCTTCGTCTTTCTCTTGAACACCTTTTGCAATCCTTTTGTATGGGCACATACCACATTTTAAGCTTCTATAATTCAAAATTATTTTTACCTTTATCCACCTCAAACTTTGAACTCTCTACTATCACCATTAACACAAACTGCCCAAAAAAACCATAGTTTATAATAAACCAAACTTTTTAATATGAATAAATATTCTTATATATTTCAATATTGAATAAAAAAAACTTAATCCAATCAAAATTTAAAATATATATCTTAAAACCTTTTAAAAACATCCACCTTTTAAAACTCCACCCATTTATATTTAAATGCTATCTTTAATAAAATTGATCCCTGTTATACCACAATTCTTTAATATGCTTAATAAAACATAAGTTCACTTTCATACCTCGTGCTCCATGCAATTACCTTGTTTCGTGTGCATAAGCATACAACGAATTTCCACAACGGTGGACTTGCCACAGATATCGCTCCTCTTCAATGCCACCAAATATCACGCCCTCTGTGACCAAACTCTTCCAGTGTGTGACACACGGATCACTGATTGTAGATTCAATAGAAGCTTGTCCTTGCAGCCGTCGCTCACTTATGCAATGGTTTCCTCACCTAAAGCTCTAACAATACTACTTGTTGGCCAGGGAATCATAAACTCAACAAGATTCAATGACATAAAACCAACAATCAATCAATCATATAATAAGCACAACCATTTAAGTGGTAAATTTAAAAAAAAAAAACATCCACATATATTTTTTTATTTTTTTTATCAAGGGAGAATTACAACACCTAAACATTAAACACATGGTTACCAAATTCACACACTCTTTCCACATTTGACCTTTACCTCTACAAATATGCATAGATATATAGCATTTATCACACAATTATAAAAACATGCATAGATATATAGCATTTATCACACTGTTACAGAAATTGACCAAACCCTTACACAAATAGATCAAACAATTACACCTATCCATATTTTATTTTTATCTGATTTAGCTCAACTAACTAAATAATTCTACAAGTCAAAAAAATCTGTCCATATCCCAAAAATCATGAAAAATTAATTTACAGAATCACATGGACATGGAGGTGAATCAGGGACAACCCATAGTGCTAAACAATCACCAAAGACATTCTTTTCGAAGACCTGCTTTTTTCCCCATTTTTCTCCATGGAAGTACATAACAAAATCAGTTAATCAGAACGTTCTTTAGATGTAGTTAACAACATTTAACTAGTCTAAACAACAAATTATCTAATTAAAATATTTTAATTAGCAATTTTCTTTGAAGGTGTCAAAAGTAAGCATTATAAGTTTCAAGAAGTTGGAATATTCTATTTTATAATTGCATTGGGAATTGAAACGGTGTGAAAATTGAATGTTCTATTTTGACTTGCTCTGTGTTGGATCTATCTCCACCTGTGTCATAGATATCTTAGTACAAATATCCAAGATTGGTTAGAGAAGTCAGGATATTACCCATGTATCAGTGATTGGATTTGAAAACAATTCTGCTAATGCAAGCCCACTCACAATGTCCATCTTATCGATTCACTAAATAATTGCCATTGGGCTACTTGAAAACCTGCTTTCTAATCATGTAAAAAAAATGCAGAGAGATACAGAAGAAAATATCTAGACATTCCATATCTAGACACTCCTGAGTATAATTCCCATCCCAAGCACAAGGCAATGCCTGTAGCACAATATAAAGAAATGCCAAGTAATAAAAGCCACAAAGAACTTTGAGAAAATCTTAGACAATGAAATTCTTTGAAGTGAAGGAAAGATATAGAACAATTTTTTTGGCATTTATGAGAAGTGAAAGTTTAAGGTTAAGATGACATTTTTAATCATTTGATATAGCATGAGGTGAGGTGAGGTAAGGTAATTAAAGACTTTTCCATGGGAATAAAAATAATTATGCTCCAAATTCAAAAATATATTTTTGTTCACATTAATCCTAGTTCAGTTTATGTAAAATTGAAGCATTTCTCACCATTCAATAAGACTTGTGATTATGATGTGAACCAGGATCATTGATTCATGTTTCACTTGAAATTTTTTTTTTTTTTATAATAAAATTAATTTTTCAATTTAACACTGAAACAAATAATAATAAATAATTAAAATTCAAAAATATATATATTAAATTGATAAGAACACTTAACAAAATAAAAAAATTATCAAAATAACAAAGCTGTGATATTTTGAAAAATTTAACTAGACTTTCATATTCAAATTATGAATAGCTAAACCAGGGTTTTCAAGGCAAAGGAATCAACCACTCGACCTATACTGTGTCAGGAAGCTGGAGAAAAGATTAAAACAATGCCAGCGTAGAAGTGATTTATCATGTTGTAAATTTATAGCACCATCGTAATGAATGAATGATAAGTGATTGATTGAAGAAGTAGACGAGGAGTGTAGATGAGTTAACTACAAAAAGATAACGCACTGGATCGTGAAAAGAGTATGCAGATTCTAGTGATTTATTAAGTCAGGATTGTCATATATCATATCACCATAACAATTCAATTTTGTAAAATTTTATTTTAATTTAATAAAAATCAAATTATTATTTTTTTATTATAGTTTATTTAATATGTTATGGTTCTTTTAAATATTATAGTTTATTTAATATGTTATGGTGCCCGGAATAATTTAGCACCTTGGTGACTGCTACAACTGGAGGGAAGCTGAGGCAATCAACATTGTGATTGGTGCTTCCTATATTATACTTGATGTTGAGATGGAACTGCTGCAAGTAGGTGGACCACTTATTATGGCGGTCATTTTTCAATTTTCCTTGTGTTTACATGAATATTGGTGGCTTATGATCGCTGTGGATGAATCTCTCCTTCCCGAGAATGTAATGCCTCCATTGCAGACAAACTTGCACAATGGAGTACATTTATTTTTCGTAAGTAGGGTACTTATGGAAAACATATGATAGTGTCTCACTATGATAGGCCACGGGGTGTCCGTGATGAGTGAGAAATGCATCCACAACATAGTCTGAAGCATCTGTCTTGATCTCAAAGGGTTGTTGTAGGTCAAGTAATGAGAGAACTTGAGATGAGAACAAGCGCTGCTTCAAATCATCGAATGATTTCTATTACAAAAGGCCCCATACGAAATTTTCCTTACCACCACCCTTGTTTACTTGGATGAGGGCCCATTCAAGATGGGAGAATCCCAACACGAACCTACGTCAGAAATTGGTAAGGCCTAGAAATATCTGAAGTGTAGTGAGTGTGGTTTGGGCTGGCCAATCATGAAATACTTGGATATTGGTGGGATCAACATGCACCCCATGCTCAACAACAATGTAGCCTAGGTATTGGACCCTATCCATGTTGAATGAGCATTTTTACAAATTTTTGTATAGTTTTTGTTGTCGCAGAGTGTCTAGAACCTATTGAATATGCTGCAAGTGTTCTGCCCAGGTCTTGTTGTAGATGAGGATGTCATCCAGATATACCACTACAAAATAATTAGTGAAAGGCCACAAGAATCATCCATCATCCTCATGAAATTTGTTTGGGCATTCATCAAACCAAAAGGCATGACCAACCATTCGAAAAGACCATCTTTGGAATTGAAGGCAATTTTCCATACAATTGTCTTCTCTATTGGGACCTGATGGTATCTAGACTTCATATCAATCTTACTAAAGTATTCCCCCCCTTCAATTGGTCAAGCAGATCATCGATTCGGGGAATCAGGTACCGGTTCCTGACTGTGATTTTATTTCGAGCCGGGTAATCGATGCAGAGTCACCAAGTCCCATCTTTCTTCTGCACAAAAATGATTCGACTTCCACATGGTGATGAGATGGGTCAAATATGCCTCTTTTGGAGAAGTTCTTGGATCTGAAGCTTGATCTTACTTTTTTCTAACATAGAGCAGTGATAGATTGACCCATTGGGTAGTGATGTGTTGGGGGTTAGATCGATTGAATGCTTGATCTAACAATGAATAGGTACCCTAGTGGTTAAGGAGAAGATGCCATTGTATTATTCCATGACCTTATCCACTTTCTTCTATTGCATGGAGAGATCAGTTGCGAAGGCCATGGATGTGACTACAACCTTTCACTCACTTCCTTTCACTCACTTTCAGAGTGAATGACAAATAAGAAAAACTTCTCGGTCTAAGAGATGACCTTCATGCATTTCTTGGAATACATCAAGGAAATGGAAATAAGTGGGACTACCTTGGGTATCCTATACAATTTCCTGTTCAAAGTAATAATAACACTGCGTAGCCTAAAATCATATACAACATGACCTTTCCATAAATAAGGTTGTACCAAAATAAATTCACAAACTTCAAGGGGAGAGGCATCACAAAATGCCTCATCTTTGAAGGGCTTGATGTCGTAGGACATGCGACATTATTGGTTGATGCGAAGATAGCTTCCTTGGCAGAGCCAATTGATGGTGTATGGCTATGGGTGTGGCGTTGTTGGCAGGACCAACTTCTTGACGACCTCCACTGAGATGAGGTTATTCTAGCTATCACTATCAACAATGAAGTGCAATGGACTACCCTTCACCCACATCCATGAATGGAAGAGATTCTCACCCTCCTCTAGCTAATCAGGTTCACCATGTTGGATCTTGGTGGTAGAAATGATGGAACTGGGTTCCGCATCAATAATCTATCTCCCCTTTTCTGGTTTTGACTCTGATTCAGAACCCACATCTGATTAATAGGCTTTCAACTCCGCCACCAATGACTTCCTTGAGCGACAATCAATAGTGTTATTCCAGGGGATATTATGGAAGCCACACCACTTCCGAGTGTCTTTCTTTGTCTTTCCATTGTCCTTCTCTGTTTGTGTCTTAGACTCATTGTCTTAAGGATTTCCATATTTTATTTTCCCTTTTTTCTATGGGTTGGGGATGCCCTTTCCCTAGTTCTTCTATGCAGGGTTCCCAGACCCAAATTTTTGCATCTTTTATTTAAGATTATGCTCGATTTTGAAAGCATATCAATAGGTTGCACCCAAGGATGAGATGTCCATAAACTCCATTTTTGTATGGATATATATATTCAGATCGTCACACCTAGGTACCTCGCCCTAAGTGTCGTAAGTGTCATATAAGTGTCTCATACACCTCGACACCATGGAATAACCTATGTTACAATCCCTAGTGAATGTGGAGGAGGGATATATTACATGAAGGCCAAAATAACAAGTTCACATGAATTATTATTAATATTCATGAAAAATAAGTTAATTAAGTGTGAGAATCCACCTCACATTTGGTTTCCTATTTTTTAGGGAAGGTGGACGATTTCATGGATGGTTGAAATATTTCCTCCTT
>SNQJ01S0278132.1:0-11341 GCA_010110895.2 Picea sitchensis | reverse complement strand
TGACTTCGATGGATTACTGGGATATGATTTCAGCTAGAGCAACCCTCACTCTCATGTGCCATGACTCAAAAGTTTCTTTACTCATTGATTTTGAGAATTAGTGTTTGGGTCAGTTTGAAGCAATGCCACATTTGGATTAAGGGCTCTGATTTATGAAACTGTCCCTCATGAGTAGATCGATAATTTGGTCACCTATTCCATGCCTAAAAAAGATTGCAACATCTCACAAAACTCAAAAATGTTGCTCTGTTAGGTTTTTATGCCCTGAGGAGGAATTGGCCAAGAGTCCCCAAAATGGTTTGGGATGAGACTTGAAATTGGGCATAAACAAAAACTGAGACTCGTATTGAGGAACCATCATCTCCGTTGGATTGCTAGCATAGGATTTCAGCTAGAGCACCCCTCACTCCTGGGTCCAATCCCTAGGAAGTTGTCTTTTTCATCGATTTTGAGAACTAGGGTTTTTCTCAGTAAAAAGCAATGCAACATTTGGATTTAGGGGTCCAATTTATAAAACCATGCCTTGGGAGAGGATGGAAAATGTGGTCACATATTCCATGCCCAAACAATATTGCAACATCTCACGGAACTCAAAAATGTTGTTCCGTTAGGTTTTTATGCCCTGAGGAGGAATTGGACAAAAGTCCCCGAAATGGTTTGGGATGCCACTTGCAACTGGGAATAAAAAATAAAATCGAGACTCAGATTGAGGAACCGTCGACTTTGATTGATTACTAGGATAGGATTTCAGCTAGAGCACCCCTCACTCTCGGGTGACATGCCTCGAAAGTTGCTTTACTCATTGATTTCGCGAATTAGTGTTTTTCTCAGTTTGAAGCAATTCAACATTTGGATTAAGGGGTCCAATTTATGAAACTGTCCCTCATGAGAAGATCGATAATGTGGTCACCTAGTCCATGCCTAAACAAGATTGCAACATCTCACGTAACTAAAAAATGTTGCTCCGTTAGGTTTTTATGCCCTAAGGAGAAATTAACCAAGAGTCCCTAAAATTGTTTGGGATGTGACTTGCAACTGGGCATAAAAATAAAAACAAGACTTGGATTGAGGAAACGTCGACTCCAATGGATTACTAAGATAAGATTTCAGCTAGAACACCCCTCACTCTTGGTTGCCAAGCCTCGAAAGTTGATTTACTCATTGATTTCGAGAACTAGTGTTTTGCTCAGTTTGAAGAAATGCAACATTTGGATTAAGGGGTCCAATTTATGAAATCGTCCTTTAGGAGTGGATGGATAATGTGATCACCTATTCCATGCCTAAAAAATATTACGACATCTCACGGAACTAAAAAATGTTGCTCCGTTAGTCTTTTATGCCCTAAGGAGGAATTGGCCAAGATTCCTCAAAATTGTTTGGGACGTGACTTGCAACAGGGCATAAAAATAAAAAAAAGACTCGGATTGAGGAACTGCTGTCTCCGTTGGATTCCTAGCATAAGATTTCAGCTAGAGCACCCCTCACTCCTGGGTCCAATCCCTCAGAAGTTATTTTTTTCATCAATTTTGAGAACTAGGATTTTTCTCAGTAAGAAGCAATGAAACATTTGGTTTTAGGGGTCCAATTTATAAAACCATGCCTCGGGAGCGGATGGACGATGTGGTCACATAGTCCATGCCTAAACAATATTGTAGCGTCTCACGGAACTAAAAAATGTTGCTTCATTATGTTTTTATGCCCTGAGGAGGAATTGGACAAGAGTCCTCGAAATGGTTTGGAATGCCACTTGCAACTGGGCATAAGGAGAAAAACGAGACTCGGATTGAGGAAATGTCGAATTCGATTGATTACTGGGATAAGATTTCAGCTAGAGTACCCCTCACTCTAGGGAGCCATGCCTCAGAAGTTGCTTTACTCATTGATTTCGAGAATTAGTGTTTTGCTTAGTTTGAAGCAATGCAACATTTGGATTAAGGGGTCCAATTTATGAAACCGTCCCTCATGAGAAGATGGATAATGTGGTCACCTATTCCATGCCTAAACAAGCTTTCAGCATCTCATAGAACTCAAAAAAGTTGCTCTGTTAGGTTTTTATTCCCTGAGGAGGAATTGGCCAAGAGTCCTCGAAATGGTTTGGGATGCGACTTGTAACTTGTTATATAATGAAAACCAAGACTCATATTGAGGAATTGTTGTCTCCGTTGGATTTCTGGCATAGGATTTCAGCTAGAGCAACCCTCTCTGTCGGGTCCAATCCCTCGTAAGTTGTTTTTTCATCGATTTTGAGAGCTAGGGTTTTGCTCAGTAAGAAGCAATGCAACATTTAAATTTAGGGGTTCAATTTATAAAATCATTCCTCAGGAGAATATGGACAATGTGGTCACATAATCCATGCCTAAACAGGATTATAGCATTTCACAGAACTTAAAAATGTTGCTTCGGTAGGTTTTTATGCCCTGAGGAGGAATTGGACAAGTCCCTGAAATGGTTTGGAATTCCACTTGCAACTAGGCATAAAAAGAAAATAAAGACTCGGATTGAGGAATCGTCAACTTTGATGCATTACTTGGATAGGATTTCAGCTAGAGCACCCCTCACTCTCGGGTGCCATGCCTCAGAAGTTGCTTTACTCATTGATTTCGCGAATTAGTGTTTTTCTCAATTTGAAGCAATGCAACATTTGGATTACGGGGTCCAATTTATGAAACCGTCCCTCATGAGTAGATCAATATTGTGGTAACCTAGTCCATTCCTAAACAAGATTACAACATCTCATGGAACTAAAAAATGTTTCTCTGTTAGGTTTTTATGCCCCGAGGAGGAATTGGACAAGAATCCCCGAAATGGTTTGGGATGCCACTTGCAACTGGGTATAAAAAGAAAACCGAGACTCAGATTGAGGAACCGTTGACTTTGATTGATTACTGGGATAGGATTTCAGCTAGATCACCCCTCACTCTCAGGTGCCACGCCTCAGAAGTTTCTTTACTCATTGATTTCGAGAATTAGTGTTTTGCTTAGTTTGAAGCAATGCAACATTTGGATTAAGGGGTCCAATTTATGAATTCATCCCTCATGAGCGGATGGATAATGTGGTCACCTATTCCATACCTAAATAAAATTGCAGCATCTCATGGAACTCAAAAATGTTTCTCCATTAGGGTTTTATGCCCTGAGGAGGAATTGGCCAGGAGTCCCCGAAATGGTTTGGGATGCGACTTGCAACTTGGTATATAACAGAAACCAAGACTTAAATTGAAGAACCATTGTCTCCGTTGGATTTTTGGCATAGGATTTCAGCTAGAGAACCACTCACTCCTGGGTCGAATCCCTCGTAAGTTGTTTTTTTCATCAATTTTGAGAGCTAGGGTTTTGTTCAGTAAGAAGCAATGCACCATTTAAATTTAGGAGTCCAATTTATAAAACCATGCCTCGGGAGAGGATGGACAATGTGGTCACTTAGTCCATGCCTAAACAAGATTGCAGCATCTCGCGGAACTCAAAATTGTTGCTCCACATAGTCCATGCCTAAACAAGATTGCAGCATCTCGCGAAACTCAAAATTGTTGCTCCATTAGGTTTTTATGCCTTGAGGAGGAATTGGACAAGAGTCCTCGAAATGTTTTGGGATTTCACTTGCAACTGGGCATAAAAAGAAAATTGAGACTCGAATTGAGGAACTGTCGACTTCGATGGATCACTTGGATAGGATTTCAGCTAGAGCATGCCTCACTCTCGGGTGCCATGCCTCAGAAGTTTCTTTACTCATTGATTTCACGAATTAGTGTTTTGTTCAGTTTGAAGCAATGCAACATTTGGATTAAGGGGTCCAATTTATGAAACATTCACTCGTGAGAAGATCGATATTGTGGTAACCTAGTCCATGCCTAAAAAAGCTTACAGCATCTCACGAAACTCAAAAATGTTGCTCCGTTAGGTTTTTATGCCCCAAGGAGGAATTGGCCAAGAGTCCCTGAAATTGTTTGGGATGCGACTTGCAACTAGGAATAAAACGAGAACCGAGACTCAGATTGAGGAACCGTCAACTCTAATGGATTACTAATATAGGTTTTTAGATAGAACACCCCTCACTCCCAGTTTTCAAGCCTCAGAAGTTGCTTTACTCGTTGAATTCAAGAATTAGTGTTTTTCTTAGTTTGAAGCAATGCAACATTTGGATTAAGGGGTCCAATTTGTGAAATCGTCCCTCAGGAGCGGATGTATAATGTGATCACCCATTCCATGCCTAAAAACACTTGCAGCATGTCACAGAACACAAAAATGTTGCTCCGTTAGCCTTTTATGCCCTGAGGAGGAATTGGCCAAGAGTCCCCACAATTGTTTGGGATGCGACTTGCAACTGGGAATAAAAAGAAAAACGAGACTCAGATTGAGGAACCATTGTCTCCATTGGATTCCTAGCATAGGATTTCAACTAGAGTACCCCTCACTCCTGAGTTCAATCCATCAGAAGTTTCTTTTTTCATCGATTTTGAGAACTAGGGTTTTTCTGAGTAAGAAGCAATGCAACATTTGGATTTAGAGGTCCAATTTATAAAACCATGCCTCGGGAGCGGATGAACAATGTGGTCACATATTCCATGCCTAAAAAAGATTGCAGCATCTTACGAAACTCAAAAATGTTGCTCTATTAGGTTTTTATGCCCTGAGGAGGAATTGGACAAGAGTCCCTGAAATGGTTTGGTATGCCACTTGCAATTGGGCATAAAAATATAACTGAGACTCGGATTGAGGAACCGTCGACTTTGATTGATTACTGGGATAAGATTTCAGCTAGACCACCCCTCACTCTCAGGTGCCATGCCTCAGAAGTTGCTTTACTCATTGATTTCAAGAATTAGTATTTTTCTTAGTTTGAAACAATGAAACATTTGGATTAAGGGGTGTAATTTATGAAACCGTCCCTCATGAGTGGATGGATAGTTTGATCACCTATTCCATGCCTAAAAAATCTTGCAGCATCTCATGTAACTTAAAAATGTTGCTCCATTAGGTTTTTATGCCCTGAGGAGGAATTGGCCAAGAGTCCCATAAATGGTTTGGGATGTGACTTGCAACTCGGTATATAATGAAAACCAAGACTCGGATTGAGAAACCGTTGTCTTCGTTGGATTTCTGGCATAGGATATCAGCTAGAGAACCTCTCACTCCCAGGTCCAATCCCTCGTAAGTTGTTTTTTTCTTCGATTTTAAGAGCTACGGTTTTGCTCAGTAAGAAACAATGCAACATTTAAATTTAGGGGTCCAATTTATAAAACCATGTCTCGGGAGAGGATGGACAATGTGGTCACATAGTCCATGCCTAAACAATATTTCATCATCTCACGGAACTCAAAAATGTTGCTCCGTTAGGTTTTTATGCCCTGAGTAGGAATTGGACAAGAGTTCACGAAATGGTTTGGGATTCCACTTGCAACTGGGCATAAAAAGAAAACTGAGATTTAGATTGAGGAACCGTCCACTTCGATGATTTACTGGGATAGGATTTCAGCTATATCACCCCTCTCTCTTGGGTGTCATGCCTCGGAAGTTGCTTTACTCATTGATTTTGCGAATTAGTGTTTTGCTCAGTTTGAAGCAATGCAATATTTGGATTAAGGGGTCCAATTTATGAAATCGTCCCTCGTGAGAAGATCAATATTGTGGTTACCTAGTCCATGACTAAACAATTTTGAAGCATCTCACGGAACTCAAAAATGTTGTTCCATTAGGTTTTTATGCCTTGAAGAGGAATTGGCCAAGAGTCCCTGAAATTGTTTGGGATGCGACTTGCAACTAGGCATAAAACGAAAAACGAGACTCGGATTGAGGAACTATCGACTCTAATGGATTACAAAGATAGGATTTCAGCTAGAACACCCCTCACTCCCTGTTGCCAAGTCTTGAAAGTTTCTTTACTCATTGATTTCGAGAACTAGTGTTTTGCTCAATTTGAAGCAATGCAACATTTGGATTAAGGGGTCCAATTTATGAAATCGTCCCTCGGGAGCGAATAGATAATGTGGTCACCTATTCCATGCCTAAAAACACTTGCAACATCTCACGAAACTCAAAAATGTTGCTCCGTTAGTCTTTTATGCCCTGAGGAGGAATTGGCTAAGAGTCCCTAAAATTGTTTGGGATGCGACTTGCAACTGGGCATAAAAAAAAAATCGAGATTCGAATTGAGGAACCATCATCTCCGTTGGATTCCTAGCATAGGATTTTAGCTAGAGCACCCCTCACTCCTGGGTCCAATCCCTCAGAAGTTGTTTTCTTCATGGATTTTGAGAACTAAGGTTTTGCTCAGTGAGAGGTAATGCAACATTTGGATTTAGGGGTCCAATTTATAAAACCATACCTCGGGAGTGGATGGACAATGTGGTCACATAGTACTTGCCTAAACACAATTGCAACATCTCATGGAACTCAAAAATGTTGCTCCATTAGATTTTTATGCCTTGAGAAGGAATTGGATAAGAGTCCCCCGAAATGGTTTGGGATGTCACTTGTAATTGGGAATAAAAAGAAAACCAAGACTCGGATTGAGGAACCGTCGACTTCAATTGATTACTGGAATAGGATTTCAGCTAGAGCACCCCTCACTCTCGGGTTCCATGCCTCGGAAGTTGATTTACTCATTGTTTTTGAGAATTAGTGTTTTTATCAATTTGAAGTAATGAAACATTTGGATTAAGGGGTCCAATTTATGAAACTGTCCCTCGTGAGTAGATGGATAACGTGGTCACCTATTCCATGCCTAAACAAGCTTGAAGGATCTCACGGAACTCAAAATTTTTGCTCCATTAGGTTTTTATGCCCTGAGGAAGAATTGGTTGAGAGTCCCCGAAATGGTTTGGGATGCGACTTGCAACTCGGTATATAAAAAAAACCAAGACTCAGATTGAGGAACCATTGTCTCCGTTGGATTTCTAGCATAGGATTTTAGCTAGAGAACCCCTCACTCCCGGGTCCAATCCCTCGTAAGTTGTTTTTTTCATCGATTTTGAGAGCAAGGGTTTTGCTCAGTAAGAAGCAACGCAACAACTAAATTTAGGGGTCCAATTTATAAAACCATGCCTCAGGAGTGGATGGACAATGTGGTCAAATAGTCCATGCCTAAAAAAGATTGCAACATCTCACGGAACTAAAAAATGTTGCTCCATTAGGTTTTTATGCCCTAAGGAGGAATTGGACAAGAGTCCCCGAAATGGTTTGGGATTCCAATTGAAACTGGGCATAAAAAGAAAACTGAGACTCGGATTGAGGAACAATCGACTTCAATGGATTACTGGGATATGATTTCAGCTAGAGAACCCCTCACTCTTGGGTGCCATGCCTCAAAAGTTGCTTTACTCATTAATTTCGTGAATTAGTGTTTTGCTCAGTTTGAAGCAATGCAACATTTGGATTAAGGGATCCAATTTATGAAATTGTCCCTTGTGAGAAGATCGATATTGTGGTCACCTAGTCCATGCCTAGACAAGCTTGCAGCTGCTCCGTTAGGTTTTTATGCCCTCAGGAGGAATTGGCCAAGAGTCCCTCAAATTGTTTGGGATGCGACTTGCAACTGGGCATAAAACAAAAACCGAGACTCGGATTGGGGAACCGTTGAATCTGATGGATTACTAAGATACAATTTCAGCTAGAACACCCCTCACTCTCGGTTGCCAAAATTCGAAAGTTGTTTTACTCATTGATTTCGAGAACTAGTGTTTTTCTCAGTTTGAAGCAATGCAACATTTGGATTAAGGGGTCCAATTTATGAAATCATCCATCGGGAGCAGATGGATAATGTGGTCACCTATTCCATGCCTAAAAACACTTGCAACATCTTACGGAACTAAAAAATGTTGCTCCGTTAGTCTTTTATGCCCTAAGGAAGAATTGGCCAAGAGTCCCCAAAATTGTTTGGGATGGGACTTGCAACTAGGCATAAAAGGAAAACCGAGACTCGGATTGAAGAACTGTCATCTCCGTTGGATTCCTAGCATAGGATTTCAGCTAGAACACCCCTCACTCCCAAGTCTAATCCCTCAGAAGTTGTTTTTTTCATCGATTTTGAGAACTAGGGTTTTGCTCAGTAAGAAACAATGTAACATTTGGATTTAGGGGTCCAATTTATAAAACCATGCCTCAGGAGTGGATGGACAATGTGGTCACATAGTTCATGCCTAAACAAGATTGCAACATCTCATGTAACTCAAAAATGTTGCTCTGTTAGGTTTTTATGCCCTGAGGAGGAATTGGACAAGAGCCCCCAAAATTGTTTGGGATGCCACTTGCAACTGGGCATAAAAATAAAACCAAGACTCGGATTGCGGAACCATTGACTTCGATTGATTATTGGGATAGGATTTCAACTAGAGCACCCCTCACTCTCGGGTGCCATACCTCGGAAGTTGCTTTACTCATTGATTTCGAGAATTAGTGTTTTGCTCAATTTGGAGCAATGCAACATTTGGATTAAGCGGTCCAATTTATGAAACCGTCCCTTGTGAGAAGATGGATAATGTGGTCACCTATTCCATGCGTAAACAAGCTTGCGGTATCTCACAAAACTCAAAAATATTGCTCCGTTAGGTTTTTATGCCCTGAGGTGAAAATGGCTAAGAGTCTCTGAAATGGTTTGGGATGTGATTTGTAACTCGGTATATAACCAAAACCAAGAATCAGATTGAGGAACCGTTGTCTCCGTTGGATTTCTAACATAGGATTTCAGCTAGAGCACCCCTCACTCCTGGGTCCAATCACTCGTAGGTTTTTTTTTTTCATCGATTTTGAGAGCTAGGGTTTTTCTCAGTAAGAAGCAATGCAACATTTAAATTTAGGGGTCCAATTTATAAAACCATGCCTTGGGAGCGGATGGAAAATGTGTTCACATAGTCCATGCCTAAACAAGATTGCAGCATCTCACATAGCTCAAAAATGTTGCTCCGTTAGGTTTTTATGCCATAAGGAGGAATTGGACAAGAGTCCCCAAAATGGTTTGGGATTCCACTTGCAACTAGGCATAAAAGGAAAACCAAGAATCGGATTGAGGAACCGTCGACTTCGATGGATTATTGGGATAGGATTTTAGCTAGAGAACCCCTCACTCTCGGGTGCCATGCCTCGGAAGTTTCTTTACTCATTGATTTCGCGAATTAGTGTTTTGTTCAGTTTGAAGCAATGCAACTTTTGGATTAAGGTGTCCAATTTATGAAACCATCCCTCATGAAAAGATCGATAATGTGGTCACCTATTCCATGCCTACACAAGCTTTCAACATCTCACAGAACTCAAAAATGCTTCTCCGTTAAGTTTTTATGGCCTGAGGAGGAAATGGCCAAGAGTCCCTGAAATTGTTTGGGATGCGACTTGCAACTAGGCATAAAACGAAAATCGAGACTCAGATTGAGGAACCGTCGACTCCGATGGATTACTAATATAGGATTTCAGCTAGAACACCCCTCACTCCTAGCTGCCAAGCCTCGAAATTTTCTTTACTCATTGATTTCAAGAACTAGTGTTTTGCTCACTTTGAAGCAATGCAACATTTGGATTAAGGGGTCCAATTTATGAAATAGTCTCTCAGGAGAAGATGGATAATGTGGTCACCTATTCCATTCCTAAACAAGCTTGCATAATCTCACGGAATTCAAAAATGTTGCTCCGTTAGTCTTTTATGCCCTGAGGAGGAATTGGCCAAGAGTCCCTGAAATTGTTTGGGATGTGACTTGCAACTAGGCATAAAAAAGAAAACTGAGACTCGGATTGAGGAACCATCATCTCGGAAGTTTCTTTTTTCATCGATTTTGAGAACTAGGGTTTTTCTCAGTAAGAAGCAATGTAATTTCTGAAGAGGAGGTCGATTTTCAAGAATGTTGGGTCGGGTATTTTTGGCTAGTGTAGTCACGTGGTCCTTGGCCAAACAGACATGCAAGAGCTTATGGAAGTTTGTTATGCTACTATGTTTGGATTTTATGCCCTCAAACCAAATTGACCACATGTCCTTAAATGGCTTGAGGAGGCGAGTTGCAACTCTCGATAAAAATCAAACCGAGACTCATATGCATGAACCATTAGTTGCATTAGATTAAGAGAACTGGGTTTCATTTAGTGGGGCCCCTATGCTATCATTCCGTCGACTGAAAAACCATTTGTTGTAGTATCTCCTGCACTAGGGTTTTGGTCAATGAGGCATAGTGCAATTTCTGAAGATGAGTTCGATTTTCACAAACACTATGTTGAGCATTTTTTGCTTGTGTAGTCGCATGGGAATTGGTGAAACATACTTTCAGGAGATTACAAAACTCCATTATGCTGCTCGGTTTGGATTTTATGCCCCTGGACCAAATTGGCCACATGTCCTTGAATGCACTGAGGAGGCGAGTTGTAACTATCAATAAAACTCAAACCGAGACTCAGATGCATGAACTGTCAGTTGCATTGGATCCATAGCACTAGGTTTCAGCTATTGGTGTTCTTAGTATATCATTCCTTCCTCTGGAAAACCATTTGTTGGAGTATCTCCAACACTAGGGTTTTGGTCAATGAGGCATTGTGCAATTTCTGAAAAGTAGGTCGATTTTCAAGAACACTGTGTCGGGTCTTTTTTTCTAGTGTAGTCATGTGGGCCTTGGCCAAACAAACTTGTCGAAGCTTAAGGAAGTCTGTTATGCTACTCGGTTTGGATTTTATGTCCATAGACCAAATTCACCATATGTCTCTAAATGACTTGAGGAGGCGAGTTGAAAGTCGCGATAAAACTCAAACCAGGACTCGGATGCATGAATAATCAGTTGCATTGGATTAAGAGCACCATTTTTCAGTTAGTGGGGCCCCTACGCTATCATTCCATCGATCAAAAAACCATTTGTTGGAGTATCTCCGACACTAGGGTTTTGGTCAATGAGGTATAGTGCAATTTCTTAAGATGAGGTCGATTTTCAAAAACACTATGTCGACATTTTTGGCTAGTGCAGTTGCATGGAACTTGTCCAAAATGACTTGTGGGAGCTTACGAAAGTCTGTTATGCTGCTTGATTTGGATTTTATGCCCTCAGACCAAATTGGCCACATGTCCTTGAATGACTTGAGGAGGCAAGTTGTAACTATTGATAAAACTCAAACCAGGAATCAGATGTATGAACCGTCAGTTGCATTAGATCCAGAGTATCCAGTTTCAACTATTGGGGCTCCTACCCTATAATTTCGTCGATCGAAAAATAATTTGTTGGAGTATCTCCAACACTAGGGTTTTGGTCAATGAGACAGTGCAATTTTTGAAGAGGAGGTCGATTTTCAAGAATATTGTGTTGGGTCTTTTTGGCTAGTGTAGTCATGTGGTCCTTGTCCAAATAGACTTGCAGGAGATTATGGAAGTTCGTTATGCTAC
>SNQJ01S0278131.1:1256-11341 GCA_010110895.2 Picea sitchensis | reverse complement strand
CATATACGCTTATTGTATAATTGATAGGGTGCATATATGTGGAAAAATAATTTTTTTTTGGCTCTGGAGACTGGAAGGCACAAAAAGGGAACTTCAATTCTACATAGGGAAATTGAAAGCCATCCAAGCAAGTTGCATGGAGTGAGGAAAAATTTGTTATAACATGATATTATTAATAACTTGAGTGTGATTACACTTACATGGATAGGTTCACTGGCCTATTCGCATCCCATATCACTAGAGTCATAACCACACATGCTCCCTGAGCTCATATTCACACACACACACAACTCAGTCTGATGCGCAATTCTGGGTAATCCACGCACACTTTCTCACATGCATGCAACACTGTGAATGTATGCACCCTTTCTTTGATGTGCAACCATGCACACTTACCAATGTGTGGACAACACTATGAAATGTATGCACCATTCCTTTAATAACAATTCTTGCACACTACTCAGGTGCGTGCAAAACCAAAACTTGGTGCCAACGACTCACCAGCCTATATGTGCATTTACATTTACAATTGGTACCAACGACTCACCAGCCTATATCTACAATTACAAAGGGTTTCAAATTAGGGACATTACATGAGATAACATAAAAATATAGGGTGCATTGTTTTCAGTGATAATACTATGAAAAATGATTCAGTGCATTAATTAATTGAAGAAATGATCCCCGAGGTGTAGGACAGTTGGTGACAGAGTGTGTTGTTAAGCCACTCCATGTTGAAAAGTCACCGGTTCGAAACCTGCGGGGACAAAAAATCCAACCATGTTAAGGGTTGGTGTGGCTCAGGCCGGGTGTGATCCCCGAGTGATTTTGACGGCTTAGATGCCCCTGAGTCGCGATTTCTCAAGCCACAGGTTAATTCGGATGCCAACAGGTTCGACCACATTAACAAACAAAAAAAAAATTAATTGAAGAAATGATACGAAGGAAATTAATCCTCTATATTGACTTCAACTATGAGATACATCAAATCATCAAGTGAAATGAATTTAGCAATAACCTAGTGAAAACAAATTTTGAAACATATATTATAAGGTGAAGTCTTGTACTTTGTTTGGTTATTTGTGATTTATTAGTATTTGCACATTAAGACAATTATAATATTCATATATATAAAGTGTGAAAAACGTGTTCAACTTAGAAAAGCAGAAAAGAAAAAGAAGAAAGATTGAGTTTGATCACTATGTAAATATTTGTAATTTACTACATTCTCGTTATTATCAATTTTCATCATTTTACATTGTTACGTTTTATATTCAACATATTCCTCATATAACTCATTAACTATACTTTTGATTCATATTCTCTATATTTTCAACAACTGATGTAACTGAATAAATTTCAAATGATCAG
Source organism: Picea sitchensis (assembly GCA_010110895.2). NCBI lineage: Eukaryota > Viridiplantae > Streptophyta > Pinopsida > Pinales > Pinaceae > Picea > Picea sitchensis. The sequence continues at coordinate 9,970 of SNQJ01S0278131.1, read as the reverse complement.
ATTAATCTTTGACATATAGATATACATATTGTTGTTGATCTACAAAGTTTGTGTGAATGCCCATGAATGGAACTAGCATAGATCCATATTTAACCCTGAATCTATCAAGCGTTGAGAGGGATTAAATCTCTCAAGGTGCAAACATTTCCTCGAGTGTGAAAAACTTTAACCTTTCATCAAGTTTTTCACTCTAAAAAAGGTTTGCACATCGAAAGATTTGATCCCTCTCGGTGCTTGATAGATGTGGAGTTAAGATGAATCTATGTTGGTTGTATTACAAAGTATTACCATATTGGAAAGCTATGTATTCCTATAAGTAAACGAGTTCATGTAATATGAGAATCTCACACTTCTCTTGTGTCTGGGCATTTTGGGGTAACAAAAACTATGGCTCACTTGAAGAGGTTTTGTTATTGGCCTCAAATGAAAGCAATTATAACTAAATTTGTAAAGGGGCATGTGATGTGTGCTACTTGTAAGCTCACTAATAGAAAACTGGGGCTATACTCACCACTTCCTGTTCCATCCCATCCATGGGAAAGTATCTCCATGGATTTTGTAGGGGGTTTACCAATGACCCAAGGGGGTCATGGTTATTTGTATGTTGTAGTGGATAGGTTCAACAATATGTGTATCTTGATACCATGTAAAAAGAAGATCACTGCTGAGCATACTGCTAATCTCTTCTTTCAATATGTTTGGGTTCACTTTGGATTACCCACATCCATTTTCTCGAATCGCGATACTTGATTCCTTGGGGAATTTTGGATTAGCTTGTGGAGGATGATGGACACCAAATTGAAGAGGAGAAATGCTTTCCATCCAAAAATCGATGGACAGACAGAGGTGGTAAACCGAACAATGGTACTTTTTCTTTGAGGCTACTGCAGCAAGCATCCCAAGTTATGGGACGAACGGATACCCTATGTACAACATGCATACAATCAAACTTTACATTCATCCACTCAGAGTTCACCTTTTGAGACATGTTTTGGGTACCTACCAAAGGTTCCTTTGGACTTGATGTATGGGAGAGATGTCGATGTGAATGAAGAGCAAGCAGAGGAAAGATCCCGCAAGTTCATCCAGAGGATACAACAGATACACCAGGTAGTCAGGGAATAGTTGGAGAAAAGTCAAGAACAATATAAAGCTCGGCATGACAAGCACAAGGTTGATCATCAGTTTCAGGTTGGAGACTGGGTATGGCTTCACATTAGCAAGGAGAGATTGAAGGGTGAAGGCAAGAAACTCAAGCCCATTCGTTATGGACCCTTCACTATCTTGGAGAAAAGTGGAACCGATGCTTTTCGTCTGGATCTTCCACCTTACATGCAGATTTACTCAGTTGTGAACATTGAGAACTTGAAACTTTTTGAGATTCCCATGGTCATGGATCAAGATGAGGAAGTTTCAATGCCTTCAGTTGATGAGTTTGCACCTGATTACTTGGATGATTTATAGGAAGATATCATCCTGGACAGGAGGACGAGGACTTCACGTAGGGATGATGTTGATTATCTTCGAGTAGGCTTGAAAGGAACACATCCAAGCAAGGCAAAGTGGATAGAGAAGGACAAAGTGAGGGGGCTCTTCCCTCACTTACCTATTGATTGATGAAAGCTTTTGGTGGTCCAAAAAGCTCTCAGTGGGAAGGCATGATCCAAAAAGGATCCAGAGAATGATAAGAACAACTCAAAACTCATAGAGGCAACTCAGGATGCTTAGAATGGCTACAACAGATAGAGAAAGGGAAAAAATTCAAAGTTCCCAAAACTCAGTGAAAATGGGATGATCGTGAAGAGCACGTCGCAAGATTTCTAATGGTGCAAATAGATCGTCAAACCGAGTTATGGATTGAAATATATTCATGGTCAAAGTTTGGTTAACCTAGCCCAGTCAACACAGGATGAGTCAACATCTGTACTACTAATGTCAACATCCGTACAACACATGTGGCAAGAGAAGGGAAGTGACACATGGCATGCTAATGTCAACATGATGATGTGGCAACACTAGAGGTTTCCATGTGTCACCCATTTTTGGTGTTTTTGGATTGATACGTGGACCAATCATATCATGCCACGTGGAAGTCCATATAGTCTGTATGGTTGACGTGTCATGCTGACTTGGCAGGGTGAAACGTGGAGCAATGAGAGGCCACCACGTGGCCCAATCAGGGGTTTCCATGTGTGTTGGAGGCAGGTAAAAAGGGAAAGAAAGACAAGGTAGGCCAAAACGGAAAGAAAGACGAGGCATACCAAAGTGGGAAAGCAAGTCGATCGTGGGAAAGAAAGCGTGCACAAGGAAAGCGACAACTGGAGGGAATCACAACACATGTGCATGTAGAGGAAGACCTAACAATGGTAGGGTTAGGGTTTTGGTAATGTATTGTAATAGCTGAAGAGCTAGAAACATATATAGATACTTAGGTATCAAGGAAGAGAGAGTGGTTGAAGTTCGAAGTAGTGTTGTCATCGTTTTAGTTATGCATGAGTTGATGCGATATGTAATATTTTGCTGTATGATCTATTTTGTATAAGCTGTTGAGCTAGAGAAGACAAAGGAGGAAAATTATTGAGGGTTAGATCGCAGGCTGTGGAGCCTGGTGTGATCTAGTCCACCTCATATAGATCTTACCCATCTAAGGAGGATTGTAAGCGCGGGGCGCGATAACAATAGAACGACTATAATAAAAGAGTTGAGAGCCAAATCTTTGTGGACGTAGCCCAGGAGGGGGTGAAACACGGTAACATATATGTTGTGTGATGAATGCTTGCATGTCTTTATTGTCTGAAGTAGTTATTATTATGTTGAATGAATGAGTTGTTATATTTCCCGCTTACTCGTCGATAACAATATACTGTGTTTACAAGTTATAATAAATGACTGAATATACAACTCGCTTATCTCACACTCAATCCTAGGCTGTAAACACATGAGTCTTACAACCACCCATTAAATCTATCTCGGGTGAGACTGCGCAGCGCATTCTTTATGCTGCGTTGCCTTCTGGTTTACCAGGAGGGCTGATAGTTTTAGAGGCTTTTATGGAAACCCGAATAGACATGAACCCTGGGTCAATAAAATCAGACAATATAGAAGAGTAGTAATCAACAAATGGTTCTGTTGCCATTGGTAGGAACATGAGAGGATTGAATAGAGAAGATAAGTCGAAGATCTGTTGGAGGCGGATCAAGAAAAGGTTAGGGAAGAGAGTAATTAGCTATTAGAAGGGAATGTTGAGACCGTGGAATCACACAAAAGAAGAGGTCGAAACTTGGCTAAGAACTAAAGAGCTAGAATTTGCACAGAAAGACAATAGAAACCCTAGACTAACACCTTGCAAATATCTTTAGAAATACGTGTTTACTGACTTACACAAAGTCTTTTTCTGTGATTTTCCACATCTATTACAGGAGTGGATACTAAGGTTGAAGGATAACCATGCAACAAACCCAATTCGATAGTTAGATTGGACCCTAGTATAGATTGAATAGTTACAGTAGGTGAACAACAAATTCACCCACACAATAGATTTTTGCCTGGAAAATATTGTGGCAAGTTTTATAACAGAGTTTGCAGTCCACACGACGAAGTCATATAGTGCAACGGAGCAAGAGTTTCTACACGGACCTCAAGGAAGGTACATTCAATCGTTGTATACATCTATTAAGATACTGCTATATAACAAAGGTGTAATGAAAATGGAATCAAACAACTAAACTTCCCTACGTGCATGGGGGAAGGGGGGAAGCACTAAAAAAAAGAGGAGAAATGGAAGGAGGTAAGGATACAGGCAAGATTAGGAACCCTTGGACCCAATCATGATGGATGACGACCAGATCCGGTGGATCTTGGAGACAAATGGAAAGACGTGTAATAGACTACCCTACCAATACAAGGTAAATACCAAGAAGAGAGTCGTAGCTGCGAGGGAAGGCTTGGTGAGTGATGAGGAAGAGGTAGAGGATCTCCGGGCTGTGGAGAAGATTGAGGAAATCATGCGCGCAACATACGAGAGGAAGACAAGAGGTCCAAGAACAGGAAGAGAAGGAAATAATCCTATCCATATCAATGTCAGTGTGGAACCCATAAACCCATGTGCGACTAATACACCAAAGAGAACACTTCCATTTAGACAACTGAAGTTCGGAGGAAGTCTGAAAGAAAGAAGCACATCTACACAAAGAGAAACAACTGGAGGAGCCAGTTCAGGTAACATGAGTCAAGTATCTACACCATGCAGAGGTAGTAGTGCAACATTCAGAATAGCAGGACATGATCCCACCATCAGATTTCCATAATTTTGAGGAGAAGCCGGAGAAGACCCTAAGAAAGGTTAACCCAGTTCCAACTCCATACAACACTGCACAACAACAGTATAATACCGTGCAACAACCATACAATAACACACAACCACAATACAACGCATCACAAACTCAGTACAATATTGCGTAGTATAATCAGGCGCCTCAGTATAATGCGCCGAGAGGAGATAGAGCAGGCTACATAGGTGGAGGACGAGCAAGAGGAGGTTTCAGACGAGGTAGAGGACCAATGGTGTGTCGCAATTGTCAACAACCAAGACATTATGAAAGGGAATTTCCACTTCCACCAACCACTTGTATGTATTGTTGCACATCGGACCACGATACAGAAGAATGTCTGACACTACTAGTAAAGATCCAGGAAAAGAGAAACCAGAACAACCAGAATGTTCAGTGGATTTTCGTCGAAGCAAGGGATGAAGGACGAAACATTAATATAGTTACTCGTGGAGGAGCTAAAACAAGGGACGACATTGTTCGACAAGAGCCAACAGATAATCAATGGGTGAAAAAGAACGCCGAACCAAGGAAGCAGTTTGACGTGCAGAAGGAAAAGGAGATATTTAAGCAAGCCCGACAAGAATTTCAGAAGGAGGATGTCGCGACGACTTCAACTGCACAATAAAACAAGGAAACACCAGAGTACAAAATTCCTCCATCATTGGATCATACCAACGAAATGCAACCCATGGGACAAGTAAGTACAATCAAAGACTTCTTGCAATCATGCGTAAAATTATTAAGTGATCCATCATCTCTGAAAATATTGCAAAACATACTAGAAAAATATAGTCTCGAGATAGAAGGAAAACTAGAACCAAAGACAGTCAATCACCTACACACAAGAAGAAGAACAAGTAGGGAATTTAGACTGAATGCCAATATTGGAGATTTCAATATAGGAGACATCATACTGGATATAGGATCCAAAGTTAATGTATTACCAAAGAAGACATGGAAATGCATGGGAGAGCTCGCATTAGGATATTCACATGTTCAATTGAAACCAGCAAACCAACACAGAGTCCTACCAATAGGTAGACTGAAAGGAGTGACAATAGACCTAGATGGAGTGCACACTAAAGCATATTTTGAAGTCATTGAAATAGTGGACGACACAACACCTTACTCAACATTTCTTGGTCTGGATTGGGCGTTTGACAACCAGACCATAACCAACTTGAAGACTAGGAAAATGAAATTTGAATCAGGAGAATACAGGGTCATTGCGCCATTAGATCCGTCAGAAGGAGAGAGGTTTGTAGAACCTACTTGTTTAGACTTAGAGGAAATCAACCAATTATATAGAACAACTGCACACAATGAGGATTACATAAACCCAACTGCAGACGAAATACTCAGTTGGCAGAGCATTAATTCATGTGCAACAGACTTAGATATAGGTTTAGAGAATTGGAAACAAAGGCTACATGAAGTATCCACGAGAAGATGTGCACGAATAGACCGTGCAGTAAGATGGGTAGGCATTGAAATCAGGGAACCACCTAGTTTCCACAGAGTAAATGATTTAGAAACATTCTTGGCACAATATGAAGACGTCGTCTTAGAGAACCAGATACTGTTAGCACTTGATATAGCACTCAAGGCCACACCAGCAAGATGGTGGGGCGCACACAAAGAGACCATCACATATTTGTACCAATGTAAGTGATTACTGCGCATAAGGTTTGGTGCAGAACAAAAAAACAAGCAACAGAAGTATGATGGACAAGGGGCACCAGTGGAACACTTGGAGGAGTGCAGAACACTGTGGAAAATAAAACCCCCAGAGGAATGGCCTCATCATTTTATACACACTCTAGAGGGCATACCAACGAACTGGTATAGATACCAGGAATTGCGCAAAGGAACTACGACCTGGACGACATTACAAGATAATTTCATAGTCACTTTCTCATTCGAGAATGAGAACCCCAACATAGATACCGCTCTTAAAACGATAAGAGGAGTGATATTCATCAAATAACCATAAATAGAACTAATCACAGAAGAACAACAATGGAACCGATAGACAGTCAAGGAACTATTGTCACGTTACCATGTGCAAGAGGAAGCACCGGATGAAGACGATCTGTGCGATATTCAAATAGAAGAAGCAGAAGGTGAGAGAGAAGTGGAAGGACCACCGATAGAATAAAATTCATTTCCGTGCCGATCAAAGTAAAGAAAGTCAACATTGGGACAGTGGAGCATCCCAAAATGGCTAGCATCAGAGATTACTAGGATGAGCAAACAATGGAAAGCATCACATAGTTATTGCGCGAGTACATAAACTTGTTTCCCACAACATTTATAGAGATTAAAGGTATAGCCGAAGAGCTAGGGGAAATGAATATACCACTCATATCTGAAGCAAGATCAATTAGACAACGACCATATAGACTAAACCCAATATACACAAAAAAGGTCAAAGCTGAGATTGACAGGATGCTCGAAGCCAGAATCATAGAATCGACCGAAGAATCAGAATGGATAAGCCCGATGGTAGTACAGGACAAGAAACAAGGAGGGATCAGGATATGCGTCAACTTGAGGAAGTTAAATGATGCATGCCTACATGACCCATTCCCTACACCTTTCATGGATGAAGTATTATAAAACGTAGGAGGACATGAAGCTTACTTATTTACTGATGGATTCTCAGGCTACCATCAGATCAAGATAGCCCAGGAAGAAAGATATAAGACCACGTTTGCAACAAAATGGAGATCGTATCAGTATACAATAATGCCGTTTGGACTGAAGAATGCACCAACAATATTTTCTAGAGTAGTCATCGCAACATTTAAGGAATTCATCCACCAGTTTCTTGAATTATACTTGGACGATTGGATGGTCTACAATTTGTTTAAAGAACATGTAGAAGTCTTACGACTAATGTTAGAAAGATGCAGACAATGTCAGATATCACCGACCATAAAGAAATGTATATTTGGAACACCGTTTGGGATACTATTGGGCCATATAGTATGCAAACAAGGTTTATTAGTAGATCCTGCAAAGATTGTAGTAATTGTTAACTTACCACCTATTATCCACAATTTTGGTCATTGTGATGATCTCATGGTGATGTTATGATGATATCAAATCAGACTCCTCATTAAAGAACTCCTTCCTGAAAGAGGTTGCACTTGTCTATTTCCAGAAATCATGTTTTGAGGAATGTTCGCAGGCTGCATATATATTCTCCTGCGAGAATCCTTCATTCTCGCAGGCTGCATTCAGCTGGGGTGTGAACTTCTCGCACTGTAATCATTACCAGGATGCGAACATCTTTTTACATGGGAAAAAGCTAAGATTCTCGAGACTTCTAGAAGGGAATCTTCTAGAAGGGTGAGTTGGTATTCGAATGGTTGTTCAGAGGCTGGCATTCCAAATTTATTGGGATCATTCTTATCCTAGCAACTAACCTATTCTCTCCTATAAATTGATGAGAATACTCATGGAAAGGGTTAATTTGGCAAGCTTGAGAGATCTATTGGAGAATTGATGCATGAATGTATGGAGAATTGATGCTACAACAGATAGAGACAACAACAAGGTCATCATAAGTAGTTGATTTTCTTCATGCATGAGCAAGTGTGTGTGTCAGAACTAGAAGCCATTGAAAGGAGATATACGACATCAAGGCTCAGGTTGTATATTTCTCTTTCAGTTAATTCAATACATGAATATGTCCCTTTCCCATAATGATGATGTCATCTTATTACATGATTCCTTGATCACATGTATAGACTAGGTATTGAATATATTAATTTTCTTGTACTTCGATTGGTTTGTATTGTTGTGATTGGACGGCACAAGAGCATCGAAGCTGAGCGACGAACAACAGAGATTTAAGGAGAGCGTTCATAAGGTATGTCCACCATCCACTTCTCTTAGTTCATTCAATAGTCTAGATCTAGGGAAAGAGTAGTATTCTGTCTTGTTTTGTTCTAGATCCAGGTGGATCTAGAGAGATTGGTTTGTGTCCGCACTCATGAATTTATCGTGAAACACCACCACCAAAAACAGTCCGTCATCTAAGAGTGACGTTGGGACACACATGATACTAAAGGAAATTTATTAAAGGGTATGCTGTAATGTCCCCCACCTCTTAGAGAGGTGATGAGGAGACTCAGTGGCCTGGGCACCCCCACTAGGTCATAGTCTCACACTGAGGGGGGGAAAGTCAAGAAGTTAAAAGTTATATTTTTAAGTTGACTTAAGAAAGGAACATGATAAAGGAGTAAAAGATAACTCAACAGAAGAATAGAAGATTAACCCTGGGAGTTAACCTACCTCAACAGAGAATTAGAAGGAAAAGTATAAGTAAGAGGCTGGGGTGCACCTATTACTCATTTTGGGTTTGGATTAGCATAG
>SNQJ01S0278130.1:0-11341 GCA_010110895.2 Picea sitchensis | reverse complement strand
AAAGGATATCTAAGACAAATTTCAGATGGAAGGTGAAGTAAAGAAGTTTGAAATTCAAGGGAGGATAAATTATTTTGATGATGCTTTCTAAGGTATGTTATTTACGAGTCATCTCACCATTTTTCGCAATAATGTTTTTTATAGAATGATTCAGACCAAAAAATATGGAGGCCATTGAAGAAGCATATTCAATTAGTTGTGATAAAAAATTCATCTTGTGGGTCGTTTTATTTTTGGAGTTACACTCTGTGGAAAATAGGGTTTGTGGTTGGTCCTGAAACTAGTCTAAAACAAGTGTTTCAAGTAAAAACATGATAACTTATTCATAACAGATCCAAATTAAGTAAGAACAAATGTATTGTTTATAGTACAGTCTGTAGTATTCTGTGTACTATTTTCATATCCATACAACAAATATTTCATGTGGGGCACTCTCTACAAGTTCGCTCTCTAGAATAAGCTAGAATTCAATAAGGTATGCCATTTTTTCTATAACTCCTTTTCTGAGAGGTTCCAAGCAGTTAAACCTGGAGGAATTTCATAAAAGACACTGAAGAACATTGTGTAGTATTTTTAGATCTTTATTCATTACACATACACAGTTATGATTAATTCAAGTTAGGGTTGTTGACTAATCCAAAAGTAGTCATGTGAGAATAAATTAAAGTTTGATAAAATGATAGCGTCTTGTTGTTAAAGTTAAGGAAGGTTTGCGGGTATGTGATCATATACACCAGGTCTATTACAGAGTTACAAATCAGATTTGTATGATGAAATTAATGAGGGATTTTGGTTGACATATGTTACAGATATAGGTTGTATAACAATGAGGTTGTGGCACATGGTTTTTATGTAATGGTTTATGGTATTTGGTTATAGATAGTGTGATGTATTGCTAGAGAAATTTTGATGGTTATATTGGTATGTGGTTGAGGTACATGTTGGGTACATGGTTGAGACAAGTAGTTGATGAGTTGGCACATACATGAGGTGTATAGTTGATGATGTTGGTACATCTTGATGAGTCATAATTTATGTGTATTTGATGAATGATTGGTACATATTTGGTGCATGGTTGATGTACTCGTTGATGGTATAGGTTGAGGTACAGGTTGGTGCATGGTTGATGCACTTATTTATGGTACAAGATGATTACAGGTTGTTTGGTACAGGTTGGTGCATGGTTGATGCACTTGTTTATGGTACAAGTTGATTGGTACATGTTTACAACAGTATATCTCACAGTGATAGTGTGACAGTGGTTCTATCATTCTAATTTTATTTCAGGGCAGTTGGACGGGGCAATAATAGGTGGTTGTAGCCACCGTCCGGTTGTATCCAGAGAACATAGGGGGTTGTAGCCTCCTTTTGGTTGTAGCCAGAGAATTGGGGAGTTGGATATTCCTTTAGGTTGTATCCTGAGAAACTAGGGGGTCAGAGCCTCCTTCTAGTTGCATCTGGAAAACAAAGGAAGTTGGTGCTTCCAATGAATGTAATTCTTAAAGACATATAAGAAAAAACATTTCGTGGTTTTCTCTCACTTTGGGTTTCCATGTAAAACCATTGGTGTACTGTGTATGTGTATAATTGCTCATTTGTTCATTTTTTATTTACTCTGCAAGTATTGGATGATAATACTACATTGATATAACACTTGCATTTTATGGTTAAAAATGATTAAATTGATCTATTACTGATTCATACCCCCTCTCAGTAATCCAACAATTGGTATCAGAGCGGTTTCCTTAAGGAAACAGTTTAACCACTGGAAGGAGATCATGGATTATTCTAAGATTGGAGTGTCATTGTTTAATGGTCAGAATGGTTTAAAGTATGAGTTATGGAGTGTAAGGACAAAAGTATTTTTATAGGCACAGGGGTATTATATTTAGCTATCAGTCATTACAGGATATGATAGTTCAAAAGGGGAAAAGACTATATCCAAGAAGGAATTGAAGAAGAATAACAAAATAACAATGGATTTCATCTGGGAAGGATTACCTAATCTGGTAAGAGAAAAGGTTGGTAAATGTTCATTATCCAAAGAACTTTGGGATAAATTACATGACATATATTCTTCAACCATCGCATATTTAGAAAATGCCAAAGAATATGCAGATACAGTCTACAGATAAAAAAGAAATATGCTCACCATGTCAAACAAATTTAGAAGATAAAGAGTACATAATCAACAGAGCTATATTGTTTTGCTTTAATTGTGAAAAACGTGGACATCTTGAAATATAATTCCATGAAGGAAATAAGACAGAAAAACTAATTGAAAATGGAGACAATTATGTAGCATAATTGATTAGTTCTTTAGATGAACTAAGAAAAGAAAGAGAAGAAAAAACGTCACTCAAGAAAGAGTTGATGAAACAAAAGGAAATTGTTCACATTTTTGAAGAATCCCAACAGGTCATCGAGAACTTAAGAACTTAGCTAGAAGAAGCCAGAAATATCGAAGAAAAGCTTGAATATCACAAGCAGTATTTGGAAGCCAACATGGCAGCATAGAAGGAAGAAGCAAACATGAGAGAGAATACATTGACAAATAATCTTAAGGAAAGAACTAATGATCTAAACCAACTTAAGGAAAGTTTAGTCAAGAAGAGAAAGGACTTGAAGAAGAAATAATCACATTAAATATCCATCTTGAAGAATTGAAACGAACAAAAGAATTCATGAAGTCTGAGATAATGAAGAAAGAATAAGAGGTTGAGAAGCTTGAAGAAGAAGTTGTCACATTGAGAAGTAAAATCGTCAAGCTCAACAAGAACATTGAAGAGACAAAAACATCCACATTAGTTATAGATAATGAAGAGATGCACTCTAGGTTGCTAGAAAAGAAGAATGAAGAAAATAGAAAGAGTTATGCAGAAGTACTCAAAGGAAGGAATCATGGTCAACCATAATCTAAGAAAACTATTGAAGATACATATTCAAGAAGACCATCCATGTTCAAGCCACAAATAATCTTCAAGCATGATCATGATCAGTCAAGGAAGAAATTTAGAAGGACTACACCACAAAGAAGATCATTCACTCCCAGGTATGCAAATCTCTTTTATGGTCATTTTTTTTATTCTACTAATTTTGGACATAAGGTTGCAGATTGTAGGGATTATAAAAGAAATGTTCAAGCAGGAAATGCCTATGTGGCCCCACATAACATTGAATGTTACAAATTTCATAACTATGGACACATAGCTAGTGATTGTAGAAGCATGATTGATACTTCCATGAAAGAGAACACTAATATAAAATATAAGAAAGTATGGATAAGAAAACATGAAGAACATGTGAAAAAAGACCAGGTCCTAGAGATCGCAAGGTTGGAAATAAAATGAGATGAATAAAATTCTATAGAGAAAAATAAAGATGTCATATACAAAAAGGTTTGGAAAATAACTGAAAGAAAATAAGGACAAGTAAACAAGGAACATGTTCAAGAGATTGTACTTTCAGGCATTGTAGTGAAATATGAATCTATAGACATAAATAAAGAAGTTAGAGATCAGAGATATGATGAATATACCAATGAAGATGATGATGAATACACATCAAAGAATGAATTTTTCTGAGCCATCCGGCTTAGAGACTCCCAGGTAATATGAATATTAGATAGGGGGAGTCTATGTGATAGTTGTGACATACGAAAGAACCATCCTTCAATTAGCTTGTATAGTTTGAGAAGACTTATCCAGAGAAATAAGTTAGCAAAAGTACAATCAGTTGTAGTAGTGAAGACTTCATGATAGTATAATGATAAATGGGTCAACATTATGGATAGTTCTGCAATAGAGTATTGGATAATATGGACATAGATGGATTCGTAAGAACACTTAGTAGGTTTGGACAGATATATGACACTGGACGAGAGCATGGATTCATAGATTGGTTCATAGAGTGGTTCAGAGACAAAGGAACATTATCATAATGGATGATATTTACATAGGAAATGGCTCGAACAATGATAATGGATTTGAAATTGACAGATATTATTTGGACACATGTAGTGCATACAATAGTTCACATTCAATATAGAGTAATGCTTAGAAACAACAATGACAAAAATCCCTACGAGCTATGGAAAGAAAGACCAACAAATGTGAAGCACTTTAGAGTATTTGGAAGAAAATGATACATCAAAAGAGAAGATGGCAGAATGGAAAAGTTTGACTCTTGTGTGGACAAAGGAGTACTTGTTTGTTACTCAAGTACAAGGAAAACATACAAGTGTTACAATATGAGGTTGAACAAAGTTGTGGAAGGCATCAATGTAACAATTGATAAAATAGGTGGACAAGAAATAAAGGAAGAAGAAAATGAATCAATGGAACAAATTTATGAAGAAGATGAAGAAGAAGTAGAAGGGGAAGATGAAGAGGATCAGACAAAAGTAGAAGTGCAAGTTTAACAAGTGTCTCCAAAGACACCTAAAAAACGAGTACAAAAGAATCATCCTTCAGATCAGATTATCGGAAATAAGGATGCATGAGTTGGGACTAGAAGAAGAATATGTTCACTAGAACAAATGCACCTAGCACTCTTATCTACGATTGAACCAAACAGTATGTTCTAAGACCAAATAATAAGAATGTGATTGACACAAAGTGGGTTTTCATAAATAAATTGAATGAATATGGAAAGGTTACAAGGAACAAAGCTAGATTGGTATGTAAATGATACACACAGGTTGAAGGAATTGAATTTGAAGAAAAAATTTCCACAGTTGCCAGAATGGAAGAAATTTGATTGATTTTAGCTTATGCATGCTCCAATAATAAGTGTATCAGATGAACGTGAAATCAAATTTTCTAAATGAGGAACTTGAAGAAGAAGTCTACATTGAACAACCAGAAGGATATCAGTTGTCAGAGAACACAGATTATGTGTGTAAATTGAAGAAGGCCTTGTATGCTCTAAAACAAGATCCTAGAGCATGGTACTCTAGACTAGATAAATATCTACAACATGAAGGGTTTAGAAAAGGAAGTGCAGAAAACAACCTTTACATCAAGGTAACTCGAGATGGTATTTTATTAATTGAAGTTTATGTTGATGATATTATTTTTGGAAGTATTGATGACAGATTAAGCCAAAAATTTTCAAAGGATATGCATAATGATTTTAAATGTCATTACTCGGAGAACTATCCTTCTTTTTGGGTATTCGGATACATCAAAGCAACCAAGGAATTTTTATTTCTCAAACTTAGTATATAAGAGAAATGCTAAATATGTTAGGAAAGGAATATTGCAAACCAATTACCACTCCTATGCAAACCAGTTACAAGTTGAGAAAAGATGATGATTCAAAATATACACACCAGAGGAAATACAGTTCAATGATTGGTATCTTACTATATGTGATAGCATCGAGACTAGATGTAATGCAGGCAGTTGGAAAGGTGACATGATTTCAAGCAACACCAAAGTTATCACATGTATTAACAATGAAGAGGATTTTCATATATCTCAAAGGAACAGAAGAGTTTGGATTATGGTATCCAAAAGGAAAGGATATATCACTTATTTACTACATAGATGCAGATTGGGAGGTTGCATTGATGATTGACGAAGCACCAGTGGAGAATAATTCTACTTGGGTGAGTTTTTAGTATCTTGGCTAAGAAAGAAACAATCATCAATATCTTTATCTACAACCGAAGTAGAGTATATTGCAGCAAGAGGATGTTGTACTCAGGTTCTATGGATGAAACAAACTTTGACAGATATACATATTGAGTATGATGAGCCCATTCCAATATATTGTGATAATACAACTTCCATTAGTATCTCAAAGAACTCGGTGATGCACTCCAAGACAAAGCACATTCCAATAAAGTATCGCTTTCTACGAGAACATGTTGCAAAGAAGAACATCATAGTTAAATATGTGGGCACAAAAGAACAAGTGGTAGACATATTTACAAAACTGCTTCCAGGGGAAGCCTTTGAGTATCTTCACCAGAGACTCAGAGTAATTTCTACTCCAGAATGAATGCTTTTGAATGTTTATCTTATATGCCTTAGATTTACACGAGGAAGCACCATAAAGAGGACAGTTCAGGTTGGGAGATCAGTTTCAGGAAGAGTTCAATCAGGTGGAGCAACCCTAGATGGAAATATACTTTTTCCATTGATCAAAAAGGAGGAGAGATTTATCATATGCAAAGATAGAATTGCTTGGAGAAAGAGAATAGAGGCATGGTTCCAGGGGGAGCGATGGTAACACCGAGAGAATGAGTGATATGAATTCAATATTGCATCCGAGTGTTGCCATCAATTCCAAAGGGGGATATTGTTGATTATTTGGGTTGGTTGTCATTGATGCCAACCCTTGAAGAAAGTCTAGTAGCGAATTCTAGTAGCACAAAGGTTTGGGTAATGGACACAAGTTTGTTTGATGTATAATGGTATGAGTTTTAATATATTTGAAGGTAATACTATTCTATATGGATAGTAAATGTCATGCCATTTTCGGTGGTATGTGGAACCTCACATAACTCCTCACGATTAGAGAGTTATGGGCATGTGAAGTTGGAGAACCCTCATGAGTCATCTAGAATCCCCAAAAGGTCAAAGTAGTCAAAGTGGTTGCAAAGAAGAAATTATTTAAATAATAAAGAGAAGTCATGAGTGTACTATAAATCAAAGTGGATACAAAACAAATTGTTTAAATAATAAAGTTAATGGAGAAATTACGAAGTGGACAAGTTGTTAGAAGTCGGTTTGCCCTAAAATAAGGAAAGTGGTTTAAGAGATTTTAGAAGGTAAATAATAAAGTGAAGTGATGAGTGTACTATAAGTCAAAGTGGATACAAAATAAATTATTTAAATAATAAAGTTAATGGAGAAATTACTAAGTATACAAGTGTTTAGAAGTGGGTTAGCCCTAAAATAAGAAAAGTGGTTTTAGATGGTTAGAAGGTAACCCCTTGAGGAAGCTACATAAAAGTATAAATAAGAGGAAAATGTTTCTCATTTTAATAACACTTGAGCATATTGAATATATACAAGTGACTGAGGTAACCAAAGGATATATAAGCCAGATTTTAGAGGGAAGGTGAAGTAAAGAAGTTCCAAATTCAAGGGAGGATAAATTCTTTTGATGATGCTTTCTAAGGTATGTTATTTACATGTCATCTCACCATTTTCACAATAACGTTTTTTCTAGAATGATTCAAACAAAAAAATCCAGAGACCATTGAGGAAACATATTCAAGTAGCTGTGATAAACATTTCAGCATGTGGGTCATTTTATTTTTGGAGTTACACTCCGTGGAAAATAGGGTTTGTGGCTAGTCCTGAAACTAGTCTAAAACATGTGTTTCGGGTAAAAATGTCATAACGCCTTTATAACAGATCCAAATTAAGTAATACCAAATGTATTGGTTAGAGTAAATTCTGTAGTATTCTATGTACTATTTTAAGATCCATACAACAAATATTTCATGTGTGGCATGCTCTACAAGTTTTCTCTCTAGAATAAGCCAGAATTCAATAAGGTATGCCATTTTTACTATAACTCCTTTTCTGAGAGGTTCCAAGTAGTGAAACCTGGAAGAATTGCATAAAAGACAATGAAGAACATTGTGTACTATTTTCAAATCTGTATTCATTACAGGCACACAATTATGATTATTTCAAGTTAGGTTTGTTGACTAATCCAAAATTAGTCACGTGAGACTAAAGTAAAGTTTGATAAAATGCTAGTCTCTTGTTGTTGAATTTAATGAAGGTTTGCAGGTATGTGATCATATACACCAGGTCTATTATAGAGTTACAAATCAGATTTGGATGATGAAATTGATGAAGGCTTTTGGTTGAGGTATGTTACAGATAGAGGTTGTATAACAATGATGTTGTGGCACATGGTTTGATGTAATGGTTTATGGTATTTGGTTATGGATAGTGTGATGTATTAATAGAGAAATTTTTATGGTTGTATTGGTATATTTATTTGGTATATGGTTGATGTACATGTTGGGTACATGGTTGAGACAAGTAGTTGATGAGTTGGCACATACATGAGGTGTATAGTTGATGATGTTGGTACATCTTGATGAGTCATAGTTTATGTGTATTTGATGCATGATTGTTACATATTTGGTGCATGGTTGATGCACTCATTGATGGTACAGGTTGATGTACATGTTGGTGCATGGTTGATGCACTTGTTTATGGTACAAGATGATTACATGTTGTTTGGTACAGGTTGGTGCATGGTTGATGCACTTGTTTATGGTAGAGGTTGATTACAAGTTGATTGGTACAGGTTTACAACAATATATCTCACAGTGATAGTGTGACAATGGTTCCATCATTCTTCTTTTATTTTAGGGCGGTTGGACGGGGCAAGGACAGGTGGTTGTAGACACCTTTCGGTTGTAGCCAAAGAACATAGGGGGTTGTAGCCTACTTCTAGTTGTAGCTAGAGAATTGGGGAGTGGGAGATTCCTTCAGGTTGTAGCCTGAGAAACTAGGGGTTGGATCCTCCTTCCCGTTGTAGCTGGAAAATAAAGGAAGTTGGTGCTTCCAATGAATGTAATTTTCAAGGACATATAAGAAAAAATGTTTCGTGGTTTTCTCCCACTTTGGGTTTCCACATAAAAAAACAGGTGCACTATGTATGTGTATGATTGTTCATTTGTTCATTTTTTATTTACTCTACAACGATTGGATGATAATGCTACATTGATATAAAATTTGCATTTTATGCTTAAAAGGATCAAATTTCTCTATTATTGATTCACCCCTCCTACCAGTAATCCAACATAATGTAGCCACCTTCCGGTTGTAGTCGGAGAACATAGCGGGTTCCTTCTGGTTGTATCCAGAGATTGGGGAGTTGGATATTCCCTTAGGTTGTAGCCTGAGAAACTAGAGGGTTGGAGCCTCCTTCCAGTTGGAGATGGAGAATTGGAAGTTGGTGATTTCTTTAATGTAATTCTTAACATATAAGAAAATCATTCCATGGTTTTCTCCCACATTAGGTTTCCACGTAAATATTGGTGTACTGTGCATTGTGTGGATGTGTGTGTTATTTTTTATTATGCAATGATGGATGTTAATGTTTATAATATAGTAATATATTGATGATGAATAGATGGACATGATTGAAAAATTTAAAGGCATATACTTTGTGGTTAAAAGGATTAATAAGTGGTATAATTGTTCATTATTGATTCACCTCTCAGTAATCAAACATTTAGCCTTATCCATATTATAATATTCTCAAGAATCAATAAGTCACTCATCCAAAGAAGAAGTATAAGTTTCATTGAAAGAGAAATTATAAGCAAAAAGTGAATGTCCATGAGAAGAAGAGGTAGAATAAGAATAATCAATGTTGATATTGTTCTTCTTCATCGTTGCTTCCGAGGCTTCCATATTTTTAAAACATTTAGACTCGATATAACCATATCGCCCCCAAAAGTTGCAATGTATATTAGTCTTCTTACTTTTGTATTTTTCTCCTTTGTCGCCATTAGGAGTGGAAGCTAGCTAAGAGGGTTTGGGACCATTGTTTTGCTTGTTGTTGTGGAGATAATGTTGCTTCTTAGGATGCTTGGATTTATCTTTCTTATATGCCACTAAGGCTTTGTTATATCTACCTACAATGCTTATTATCCCAAGTTTCAAAAGCTTATTTTACTCTCTAATCAAATAATCACAAAAAGACTCAAGATTGGGTTCTTTTTAAGAATCCCCTAGAAATTATCTAGTGGCATAAAAGATAGATACAAATACAAAATTTGCAATACGAATTTCAACAAGAATAACATATATGCAATGGTAATCCTTCATATCTATGTTACATTCTTTAAGAGAATTTTTAAGTGTTTTGAACATAAATAAATAATCTTCAATGCAAGGAAAATCATTGGGACTTAAAGTCATTAATTGATTTTCAATCTCGTGGGCTTAAATAATATCGGGTTTACCAAACACATTCAATAATTTCCCAATCTTCATCTAGGTAATCAATTCCTTGAAGGGGGAACCTTAAATTAGGAGAGATGGACATTCTGATTAGTCCACATGCTTCATCATTCTTATTATCCCATTTGGATGTATTTTCGACATCAGTGGATACTTTTTCTTTTCCCAAGGTAATTCGGTACAATCCTTTACTTCTTAATACATCCTCCATATGGGATTTCCATGAGAAGTAGTTGGTACTAGTAATAAGATTATCACTTGGATAATCCATATTAAAATATGCAAATAATATGGAGTCAAAAACTAAAATTGATGGTCTATATGGAAAGTTCTTGAAAAAATAGGTTGTTTAAAAAAAATGGCACTGAAAATAGACTTCGAATGTGAAAATTATTCCCTTTAAAAAAACCATAAATGGTAACCAAAGAACCATGTGGGAAGTATAAATTGATCCATGTGGTGATGCCCCTCATTTTCTAAATTTTTCTAAAAGATCACTTTTATAGATAAGTTACTTATGAAGTGACCCACTTTTATAGAATAAGTGAGAATAACTTTTACAATGAAGTTGTTTTATAAATTAAAGTTGTATGGAAAAAATAACTTAAAAGAAAATATTACATTTATTTAATAGTGATTCACTTTTATAATTTAAGTAAAATGCACTTTGCAATGAATGCATGAACTTTTTCAGCTCACTTCTACAAATAAGTTACTTATGAAGTGACCCACTTTTATAAAATAAGTGGGAATCATTTTTACAATGAACAGAATTTATAAATTAAAGTTGGATGCAAAAAATAATTTAAAAGAAAATATTAAGGTTAACTAAATAAAGAAACATTTAACCAAGTGAAGTAGTGCAAAACACATTATAATTATAAAGGAGGAGGATAGGGGTGTTGTTTTTGTTGTTGGAGCTTTGCCTCAAAGTGCGTGCTTACCCCAAAAACCTTCGTTTCCTTGAGCTCATACAAAACAAGAGAAACTTTTGAAAACAAAATTCTAAATATCAACAACAATGGGGTTAGATGTCGGTTAGCTTACCCAAAAAATGTAAGTTTTCTCTCTATTTCTAATTTTCTAGGCACGCTTACAACGTAAAAAAAAGACCATAGATAGACAAGAAAACACTTTCCTCTCTGATTTTGATTTTCCAATATTGCACATAGTGCATGACAAAGAGCATACGTAGACAAAAAAAACTAGAAACCCAGAAATTAAAAAAAAAATATTAACTTTGAATTGTTTTTTTTTAAGGGTGTATTCATGCTTTATAGCTTTGGATCTCACTAAAATGGTCGTAATTGTATATTTTGACCTTGTACAATTAATTATAGTAAATATATTCTTAATAAAAACATAAAATATGCAATGGCACACACACACAT
>SNQJ01S0278128.1:0-11342 GCA_010110895.2 Picea sitchensis | reverse complement strand
CCAGGGCCATGCTCAAGTCGCTCCTGCTCTCGGTACTCCATGTCTAGGACCATGTGGGCCTCAAGACATGATCTCCTAGTTATCCCTAGATATCGGGGATAACAGGCCTACAACATCCAACCTGTGGGATTTTTTCCCCATGGAAGCCCAAGCTAGGCTTGTTCTCTCAAAACTGGCCACCAAGCAAGGTCCTGCAAAACAAAAGGGTATGCCCTCCAAAGATCTCAAGTCAAAGATATCATGACAAGTGTAAACCACATCTAATAAACAAGGCACCTAAGCATGTGCATCAAAACTACCTCATCAAATTAAAAAAATGCTCAAAGACCCTATACAATTGACCAAGACACCTAAGCATGTGCATCAAAACTACCTCATCAAATTAAAAAAATGCTCAAAGACCCTATACAATTGACCAAGTTTAAGTATGGGAGGGGTGTCATAAAAGTCCTATTGGGTAGACCAAAACCTTCACGTAGGGGATGCTCCCAAGGATGGCCTTTCAAGGTTATGTAATGGATGATGAGGTGGAAAGGGATTTAGACTTCATAGGTCAATAATTTTCATGACATACAAGGGCTCGTATTATCTCATTTCTGGGTGCCTTTATACAGGGTGTGTGGCACCTTTGTTTGCGATGCACTTTTTCCAAGCCCATCTTTTTGTCGTTCTTTCTTCTTAGCTCTTTCTTTCTCTTTATATTTTTTTCATGTTTTAAGGAACAAGTTGAAGGGCACTTTCCTAGCTTGGTGTAGAGATAACGACAGTGTCATTCACAAATACTTCGTGGACATGAGAAGGCTGACTCGTGATGAGACCCCCTTTCTTTGATTTGTGTAACTGAGAACCACTACCTTGGCTTGGTGACCAGATGATGGTAATTTCATACCGCTAAATACCCATGATCATGATAGGTCTACTCGTGATGAGACCTCCAATCCTCCAACTAACCCCTTAAGCATTCACTGTCATTTATTTTTGTAGGTCTCCCATTTCTTATAGAGAAGCGTTTCATTTCTTTCTCGGGGATCCTTGGGTGAAGCATCTGGAAGGTCTATATTTATACTTTTATCTTTTTAGCCAACAACAATCCCTCTGGGCCTTCAACTCCTTCTTCCCATGAAATGAGGTACATGCCCTTCTTGGGTCACTAAAGTCAAAGGGCCTATAAGAGGGCAATATGATGGGAATGTAATGAGCGGAAAGTGGTACGTATGGTTAGGAATGATACGATAACCCCTCAAGGGACCCCCTTTCACATACTTTCCTCAAAGGATGGCCACTTACTAGGAAACCTATGACACTCACCAAGGTGAAACAGGTTCAAAGGAATAATGTCCAAGCAAATGTTCTATAATAAAAAACAGCTTAATTACAACATGTTTAAATGTCTTAAATATTAGGGTGATTACCTGCCACAATACCTGACTTGTACCGCATGGAGCAAGACCCATTTGCCTTCCAGAAGCTAGTTGGTGTGGTGGATGTGCTGACAATGGATTAGAATATGGTGGTAGAGTGGGCTTCTGTATGTGCAAGTGGACACTGCTAGTCATGTGGTCTCTCAACGCTCCATATCTGCAACCTGAGGGCCTCGAGACATCATCTCCTTAGTTATCCCACAAAACAGGGATAATAGACCCAACAATGAGCCACAACAATCCATATCAGTCACTTCACAAGTGACTTTATCCACAAATTTATGACCAAAAGTAAACAATATAGTACGTGAGTATGTTATCTTGGAAAAGGACCCATGATTCTTCCTTTCAAGTTTCAAGTGCATAAGGATGAGGATGAGGGTCCACTGACAAATGCATCTTATCAACTATTGATTTGGAGATCATGTTTTCTTGGGAGCCATTGTTGAGGAAACAAGCAGTGGAGAAGAAATGGGAGAGATGAGCACATGTGATGAAGAGACTATCTCGAGTTGTTTGGGGTGTGTATTTCTGCAACAAGGTGACTTTATTGAGTTGACCTTTCAACTCATCATAGATCTTATCTTCCCTTGAGATCTCAATGGGAGCATTAGTGTCTTCCTCAATGGAGTATTTTACAATTAATATTTTTTTCTTCAATTGGAACCAAGTGGACTTATCATGTCCATGTTTCTTAGAAAGGTGACAAAACTTAGTAAAATAAGAAGAAGAAAAAGAAGACAAGGACCCTGTAGAGGTAGGAAGTGCAGGTTTTGAACTTGTAGATTTGGAAGGATATTGTGGAAGTCTGCGTTGATCTAAGAGCTTCTCTTCAACTAGGTGTGCTTGTTTGTCTAGAATGGAGGCGAACTCCATATACTTCAGTTCTTGATGTAAATGTTGTTGCAAGCCGCTTTTAAATTTAAAAACAAGTTTTTCACTTAAATCAGAAATGCCAAGAATGATACATAGGTAATTGAACAAGTTAATATACTCTTGTACATGCATATTGAAACCTTGAGGCGTTTGACATATACCATGTTTGTAATTTGATGGATAGAATAGGTTGAAGGCTACCACAAGTCCCATCTTTGTAATCAAGAGTTTGGCAAGTCCCATAAGCTTTAATTTGGAAAATGACACCTTCTCATCATCAGGGACTTGGTTGTAATCAATCTAGGATCCCATCTTTGTAATCAAGAGTTTGGCAAGTCCCATAAGCTTTAATTTGGAAAATGACACCTTCTCATCATCAGGGACTTGGTTGTAATCAATCTAGGAATCCATGTCGAGGATCCAATTCTCAAGTTGTTCTGGATTTCCGGATTCGTCATAAATGGGGACCTTGCATAGACATTTCGTTAACTTTTACAACTAACGTGGTAGTAATATTGTCCAATATTGTCGTCCTTTATGCATTTATGATTGTTTCCATGGCTCGTGTGATCGTCGTCCTACATGTAGAGAAATTTACCAAAAAATATATAATAATCCTTTCAAGAACAAATCTGTCTCTCCTTAAAAAATATGTCTTTTAAGAGATTGAAAAATATGGATCTTTGAAAGGAGAATCAATATTGATGGTAATAATATCTCATCATGTTGAAAGGAAAAGAATCCATGTTAAACCCTCGTGTTCAGTGATTCTTTGAAAAATATTGAGCCAAAATGTTGTGATCTGAATGTTTGTGGCTGTCCAAGTGCGTACATGCAACGCTCAAGATTCTAATCCCTATGATATCTATATGTATCATATTCTCTAATTATTATAATTAAGAGATTGTTATTGTGGATTTGTTTTCCAAATCTTTTTTCGTTTTCTAGTCTTAGTGGCTAGTTGATATCGGGAATAGTTGAGATATTTTTTCAACCTATCCTTTGTGTTGTGCTTAAATCTTAGTTTGTATTGTAGGATGTAGAGAACTTTTATCTACTTAGTATGTTGAGGTAATTTTCCTTTTATAATGCTATTTAAGTTTCTAATTAGCTCATTAAAAATTAGCCTTAGTTTGTCTTTGCGCTTTGTGTAAGTACTCGTCTCATTAGTGAGATTTCCCACTTAGTTGGAAAACTCCACATCATAAGTTATGAAAGATCAATCTATCACTGAAGCCATTGGTACTGTTAGTGTTAGAGATTGCTCTTAACTTCCAAAGAGAAATGCCTAGCACATCTTGAAAGAAAATTGTTTGTTTGAGAATAGATTAACTGGGATTAGGTTATTAAAATCGAGGACAACTCTCAGACTCATGCATTACATCCATGGTTTGAAGGTAAATGAATTCAATATTCAGACATTTCGGATTACGGATTAAAGGGTGAAAAGAGGGAAGAAAGGAGAAACACAGTTATGAATATATCATTCTCACATGCTGTTTGATTAATACATTTACAAGGCTGAAAATTCAATAACCAGAAATGTTTTCCAATTAGGAATAAAAATACTTGAATAAAATAGGAAATCACAACCGCTTTACTCTTTAGAATCTATAAATCACAGACCATTAATGTAGGCTACATCAACAACCATCTCATTCAAATAAGAAGAAAAATGGTGTGAAAGCATAGGGAAACACAAATCTGATATTGAACTCACAGAGATGCTTCAATAATGAGACATATGTATTAAGTGTGCAGATCTGGATATAAAGATAAAGCGTTACCCCCAAACCCAGAACCGAACCGATCTGGATATAAAGATAAAGCGTTATCCCCAAACCCAGAACCGAACCCCCGCTCTTCATTAAATTCAAAATGATATTCCTTATAGAAATCACAATCTCTGAAGTATTACGAGCTTTTAGGAACGAATTCTATCCATAAACTCAAAATAAAAGAAATCTCTGATTTGTCACAGGAAATCTGGAAATGTTTGACAATTCTATGCCTGGAAATCTGAATCTAGATGAACACTGCTGATATTTTTCCTTTAAATCTGCTAGTTTGACTGCCACATGTTCACTAGGTTCCCTGTTCCCCAGATGACCCTTTAACTGCTGATCCTCTGTCTGATTTGTCGAAAAAGATCTTTGACTGGCCTTTTTTTTTCAAGAAATCGAAAATCTGGAAAAATTGGAAAAATAGTTTTCGAAGATTCACCCATAGCTCCTAAATTGAACATTATTTCAAGAAACGACCTTCGTGTTAATCAATTTGACACGTTGTGGAAAAACCAGATTTTCCAGATTCAATACCATTTCGCAGAAAATGCACAGGAAGTTGACCTCTAAAACAGTCACGTTCAAAAATTTTGGTAGCGTTTCTGTACCTGACATCTGATTTTGAAATGTATTTTTAGTAGTGCTTGCAGCAATTGGTTATAAAATTCGGTGGACTCTCCCTTTGTGCCATCGTGGACGCTTTCACCCAGCAGACTTTGAAGTTTGGTGATGCACTTGTTGATCAACTTGGTGTTGAATTGGAGTGTAGATTTGAAATAAGGACATGATTGAATACACCACATACATTTTGTCAAAACAAATATTAAAACTTATTATTTAAATATAATGCTACTGAAAAAGAACACTTCCTGCAGCGAGTTCCTTTGAAAATCCACCCATTTCTCTACCGGAAGTTCAAACTTCCTGCAGCTAGTGCTTTTGCAAGTTCGCTGATTTTTGCTACTAAAAGATGAAGATCTCCCGCAACATATACTTTTTTGATATTGAGGGGACGGGAGGTTTGGCAAAGTTTGCGCAATTTTGGTGAAGGTTTAAAAATTTTGACGGGGCAGATTTAGTGCTAACGTGTACAAAGATTTAGTGCTAACATGTACAAAAGGAGTTAAAACAAGTTACAAAAGGAGTTAAAACAAGTTACTTGATGCTAAGATCATATTTCCAGTGGACCATTCATCCTGGATTGCAAATCTTGTTCCGGTCAGAAAAAGGATTGGTGAAAAAAATTATGTATAGATTTTTCAAATCATAATTTGAGGTTCTTAGAAGGACAATTATCCTATTCCACCATGGAGTAGATCTTGCAACTTGTCATAGGTTCCTAAATGCTATTATTCCTTTATTGATTTTTTTTGGGGGTACAATCAAGTTCTTTTCTCAGATAAGTTATGTATGTTTTCAAAAGTACGTCGTTTGGTTTGGTCAATGTCAGTGTCAACATGTAATGGAAAGTGATTTTGGGGGCCACATTAACCAGTGCATGGTGGTGTATATAAATGATATGACATGTGGCATGGTGCATTATTAATATTTTATTTTAAATTTTAGCTTTTATTTAGATATAAGAGACAGTTATATGGTTATGTTAAGTTGTAGGTAATATGATTTTATGATTTTATTTCTTTTAAGTTCGTGATAAATAAGTTTTTCGCCTAAATACCCTGCTTAGAATTTATTTAGCTTCTTTCTATGAAGTAAAACAAATTGAGTATATCACTGGAAGAGAGAAATTAGGAAATAAACTATAATGCCAAGCTTCTTTCTCTGGTTATGGAATCCTAGATGATTTTAGTAGCTCCAAAACTTTCAAAATTTATCAAGATTATAATTACAAAGATAACCAGATTATAGTTGAAAACTATTTTATCTATCTTGTATTTAGCTTTGTAAAATTTGAGAATATCCATCCTAAAGAAAATAAACTTAAAACTACAACTATTATTTAACCTATTTTTCATTCTAAAAATATATTTACCAATATTTATATGACAATTTGTTTAAAATTCCATATCTATAATCCATAATGTAATAAAAATTCATATCATAGATTTTCTTTCCAAAATAATTATGAATCATAACATATTCAAACTTCATATCTATTTTTATGATTTTTATGATAAGGTGTGCGAAAAAATTACAATATTTCATCAATTTCTTCTTTGTTAATTTGAGGTTGAGGAAAATTTACCAAGAAGCCTCCACTTAGTTGCTTAATTTGATGGCGAAATAACAATTACTTCATTTGAATATTGTATAAATTCTTATTCTAATCCTTCATTTTTGTTTTTCTTCCTAACATATATGGTTAACCATTTCTATAGCATCATTATCTCAACTTTGTTTATAGATGCCTTGTTTTTCAACTTGTTGCTACTCTGAACTTTTATGATCCCCTTATTGAATGAGAACTTGATTCTTTATGGTAGAGGTTTTTTTGTAAAAATCAAAGGTTGACAAGGCTTCTATATTTTATATTTAGTAGTTTATTTTTTACATACATTGGAGTAATTTTTTGCGATATAAAAGATAAGTAAAATTATTAATATATATCTGAAAACTTTTGATTTTTTAAGAGAATTTTAGGTTAATAATTATTGATTTTGTGTGTCTAGTGTATGGCATATTTACCTATAATTTTTAATAGGAGTAATGGGGTGATAATTTTGATGTAGATTACGGTGAATTATCTTCTATCAAACCTTGGTAAGAATTACCCAAATACAGTTGGGACTGTTGATCTTGGAGGTGGATCTGTACAAATGGCATATGCAATCTCAGAGGAGAAATTCAAAAAAGAAACAAAAGAAAAAAAAGAGAACACATATATTACAGAAATAAATCTAAATGGAATGAAGTATCACCTATATGTTTACAGGTAATTTTATTTGCAGTGAATATTTTTTTAAATGCCTTGGATTTTGAGTATTTATATTCTAGACAGGAATTGTTTATATACAAATGATTGAAATATATTTTAGATTAATTAAAACTTAAAAAATAAAATTGTTTAGAGTGACGGCATCATACATTTTCTCATGTCACATACAACATCCAACGAAGAAAAGAACGTATGGTTGATCACTTCCTATACAACAAGAGAATGCACACTAGCATGTTTTCTTTGGCATCCCTTTAAAGAAAGTTGAGATATATTCAAATTTGTCAATGCCATGTGAATGTTGTAAATTATCTCATGTGAAAAGGTAAGCTTTTGTGCACCAATTTCAAAATTATTGGTATATACATTTAATATACCAAATTTTAATTATGATTTTATGGACAAATAATATTTGAATGTTGTAAATTATCATGTGAAAAAGGGTGGACTTCCCATTGAAAGTGATTTGTCATCGCCTTTTACAAGAAGGAAATACCTATCTTTCTAAGGTTTACCTACCAACCTAATCATTTACATTCGTCTAAATATGGTCCCTTCCTATAGGGTGCAATAAATATAATAAAATGCTTTGCATAAAACGAGTTCTAAAAGTTTTGGGCTATAGTGTGATCCACAAAATATGATTTAGTAGCTTTCTTATTTCCACATCACATAATATTCCTTCAAATTTCATGTGTGGGGAAGCTATTGTTATATTGTTAGGTGTTTTTTGGCAACCAACCACCTCGAGACTTGGAATTAATGAACGACGTTCCTTTCCAAATTCCCTTAATTAATGAAACACATCTAATTTGCTTATATTATATAACCTATTATACTTTGATACGTTGGCAAGTGAAAAGGAAGGTGCGTCCTCTTTATAAACATTTTTTATCTTATATTGTAATGTTTCTTAATTTTTGAACAAATAAATACAACCAGGTATAAAGAGAATATAATTGTAAATTATCTAGGAATAAAAGACAATAAGATAGAAAATGTAAAGAGACCTTTGAATATTAATAATGCAAAGAAGAATACAATGTTCACTTGCCTCTTGAGGTGGGTGGCCTTCCACTGAGCAGAGCTCCAAATACACAACACACTACAAGACATTCTATAGTCTCCTATATCTTCAAATAGCTTTTACATAGCAAAACCCCTAACTACTTGTGGTCCCATCATTAATGGGTACAAACTACTTGGTGGGCCTTGTTATCCACCAGTTTGATCAAGTTGTATTTCCTGAAGAGCCGCCAAAGAATGAGCAGTCATTGCTCATATGACATAGTTCAGAGTTTAGTTGGTCTTTCAAAAGACCACATTTTTTCCGCATTTCCACCATTGTAATAAATGACTCGAGTATGAGATATTGTAAAATGGCTATTGACCTCTTAAGACCTAGGTACGAGCACGTACGCTAGAGTATTTGTTTTTACTTGTTAATTATTTTTTCTTTCTTCCTTTGTGGGCGATTAAATAATTTCTAAGTTTTTTCACTTAGAAAACTGTCTCCAGAGTTGGAGTATGTGCTAGTGGTTAGGGCTTGGCATGGTATAACCAATGCCTAGTGTCTGAATGTATATGAGATCATACTAGGTCATCTTGATTGAGTCTTATGGAGTTTGCGACTAGGTTTGATAGGTTTATTTTAATGTTTTCGTGAATTAATTAAATTCCTGCAAAATTAGAATTTTTTAATTCTAACTCAATAAATTGTAAAAATATGACATCAAACATTGTCTGATGCCATATTTATAGTCGTTTTCCAGTCCATAATATCATGTAAACCCTTATTTTCCATCTTTGGAGACAAAAACATGATTATTTTCTCTAAAAATGAATTTTACTCAAAAAATACGGAAAATGAGTGTTTTAATTAAAATCCTTATTTTTTTAGGGAAACTGGGAAACATTCAGAAACATGTTTTTTTGTGTCCCCAGTTGACTGGAGGCCTAGGCGAGTTAAGTAAAGTGTAAGGTGACTTCATTGAGGGTGACATGGACATGGAGGAGATCCCAATGAAGGGACTCGACCCCACCTACATAGTTGGCGCATTCTAAAGGAGGGGTGCACATCCTAATGCTCCCACTCGCCCTCACACTCCCTCTTACTTGAGTTCCACTCCCCTTCACTACCATTCCACCTCCCTTCACTCCCTGTACACACTACTCCACTACCCTTCACCCCACATACCTCCACTCATCTCCCACACATCTCTCCCTTTACTAAATGTGCCACTCCCCTTTAACTCTCACGCATCTCCTAAACCCTATGCGCATCCCTCTTTGGAGTTGTCACCTCTTTGTTATATAAGCAAGGTCGACCCCTCCCATTTGCTAGTTCGGTTTTGGGCAAGCTTGTACATCACTGTTGTATTTTTCTCATGCTATTGGAATAATAAAAGACTTTGGAGATCATCTATGGTGTGTGGTGCTTATGTGTGGATGAATGTTGGACTTACATGAAGTGATGTTACATTGATACACTGCATTTGTCTATTGTTTACTTGGCTGATCATAGGAATATTATTATCTAATTGGAGTGAGTTATTTAGTTTGTTTACTGCTTAATTCACTTGTTTATCTATGTTGAATATTTGATTGCATGTTTTGTTTCTGTTCAAACTAATGTGTTATTGAGGTTTTCTATGTAGAAAACACCAAGTGTACAGGTATTTGCAGGTATCTTGTGTTGCATGCAGGATCCAGTCCTTGGAGAGGAAAATTAACGAGTTTGCATTGGTTGTTTGTCCAAGGAGTTCAAAAAAATAAAACTTTCTCTGTCTTTCTCACACCAAAGGGACCCCATAGCCCAAGTGTTCCATGCTCAAGCAAAAACTCTGGAAAATTCATAAAAATCATTCTCTTTCTAGTTCTTTGGTTGCATGTTGTTTAGATCTGCTTTAAAAGTTTAATTTAATTATCTAATGCTGCATGCTTTAAATTTTTAGATCTAGTTGCAATTCTTTCTAACTAAAGAAGTAGATCTAGGCTTTTTTCCTGCAATTTTTAGGTTATTTTCATCTAGATCTTAAGCCAGTTAATTGCTTTGTTTCACATTTAAAATCAAGCTAGCTAGTTGTCCTATGCTTGCTGTTTTAGAACAACAAACATAAACAACTAAAATATCCCATGTTAGGTTCATGCAAAGTGTCGAAAAAGTCTAAAAAATTGTCTCTTTGCCTTCGAAAAATTTCGTAAAATTTCGAGTAATTTTCCAAGTTCGAAATAGTCTTTTAAATTGATTTCTATCATCTTCTAATTGACTTTGCTTGCTGGTTTTTAGCAGGTCCATCCAAAAACAAGGGGAGATTCCATCGATTTTGGCGAAATCAAGGCTTTCGGAGCACCCGAGAGCCTTTCTACTTCATCAAGGAAGTTTTTCTTTTGTTTTTCTTGTAATTCATAAGATCCAAAACTTATAAGGATCCAACTTTTTAAAGTTGAGCTCAAAGAGAACTTAGTTCTCATTGTAATAGGTTTAATAAAAACGGACCCTTTTAGCTCAGTTTTTCCATCTCCATTAGGGGGGTTTGTGTGTCGTGGTTTGACTTTCTCTTTGTTGGTGCATGTTTAATCTTTTGATCTCAAACATAGATACAAGTTAAACAAATCTAACACACATAACACTCCCATTTCACATGCATGTTAAATTTTACTTTCAAATCTTTATGCATTTTAAGTTTAATGCTTGTTTCCCACACTCAGTAATAAATTTTGTAAGTTCTAAATTGTTCTTATTTTCTTGCAAAGCTCTTTCAAGTTCCAAGTATCAAACACTTTTCTTTCAGTTACAAAGTAGGTTACAAAGTTTATTTCATTCAATCTTGCAAAGTCAATAAACGTTGTTTGTAGTCTAATTAGGGAAATCCTACAAGAAATCTTCGCTTTAGTGGAAACATAAGAGGATTTGTGAGGTTATCTGGCGGAAACTTCGAGATCTAGGTTCTCCTTGGCGGATCCCCCCACACTTTCTTGAGCTTGTGTGTTGTCAAATCAAAGGGTTTCCCTGTTGGATATGCGACATTGCTCAACCTCCACTTTAGGGACCTTTTCTAAGGACCAAATCTAGTTTAGACGAACATTTACTTTTTCATGCAAATAAAATTCCCATTAATCTACCTTAATAAAACACACTATCAACAATTTCCCACGACTTCTTTTAAGACACTGGTAGAACTGGTTTATCATTATGTGAGCAATTTACTTCATTCATGTAATTGTCTAACTTATATTGTTAAATCTTGCAGATCTTGTATCCTTCTTGATATATGCATGTTGATGGACAAGTACTTTATGTGATTATCTCAAACGATGATGAATGTTAAGTATTGAATGCATTTGCTTTATTAAGCAAGAAAC
>SNQJ01S0278126.1:0-11402 GCA_010110895.2 Picea sitchensis | reverse complement strand
CCCGAATCATACCTTACTTGGTTATCCAAGGCATAGAACTACCTTTCAAAGTTCATGCATAACACTAAGACAATAAAATATTTCAGAAGGGGTTCTTACCAAATCCCTTCATACCTTGTGCCACATAGCCACAAATATATTTATACCGGTTCTTGGCTGCTAGCACTCTCTTTCTGATCTCTACCTCATCAACAATGCTTTAGCGGTATTTTCACAGTCCTGTCAACAATCTTTCAACCGCAGCCTTCCCATGGCCACCCTTTGCTTGAGGTTGTTCATTATTGGCAACTGTCTTTCTCAACAGTTCCAATATTATTTCTTTCTACACATGACATACACCATAGGCACATTAGTCGTCATGTAAATTAAAATGCAAGTACCATAGCATTTAAATTAATAAAATATTTTCAAACATGTCCCAGCATATCCGTATGTACTTCATCACACTATCCTTAATGTTTTCATGAGTGCAACACAACAGTTCTCAATCATTTTCACAGTATTAAAACCATCATCACTATGGTGTCAAAACATTTTCGTTCATCAATGTACTAGCTTTCTCATCCCATAGAATACATAATGCACAGTAAGGAAATAATTGAGGGCTCTTCCCTTCTTCAAATTCTTTCTACATCGCCTGGGGATTTTCAACCTAGTCGAGTTATCTCTAAGGTCTCACTTCCTTTTATTAATCATGGCCTCAACCAAGAATAAGTAGTTAAACATACTCATTTATTCATTTAATCATACTCAGGGGGTTTACTTGCCTTTTAGAAACTATATCGGTTTCCATGACGATTCTTTTAATCCTATGGCTTTGTTAAACAATTTAGGGTTCTTAGGGTGAGGAAAGTGTTCCTCCTTTACTTATGCATTCTTTTTTTTTTGGTCTTTCTGCTCTTTTCCTGAGCAGCCTTGGGTTAGGTTCATCCTAACTCTTAGGATACATCAACATGCTTTAGTAGCAACTTTTCGTTCATAATGGATCATAGACCTGTGCATCATGCTCATCATTATTCGGCCCTCGGAGTGGTTATCATTCAGTTGTTAGTCTTCTATTAATTACATGATACTTTAAAAATGTAGTCAAAGATTCTTATATATAGACAGGCTTTGCAACCCATTGTCCAACCTTCAACAATTATTCAGGTTGTGACTCTGTTCCTCTGACAGAGTCCTTATAAAGTTCCTCCACCGGGAACTCCTTCAGTATGCAACTTCCTTGTTGCATATCATCCATCACTATCTGTGATGGCCTCAAGTTCGAATTAGCTTCAACTTGTTAATAAGCATTCTTTAAGGGACATAGACATACCTTTCTGGTATGCATTCTAGATTATGCATTCACACATGTTATAGGTTTTTGCTAACTTACGTCCATGATGTACTTATCTATACTCATAATCGTAAGCGTGTGTGCAGTTTCCATAGGTATATTTTACAACCCACATGCATCTTTACTGTTAAGATCAGTCAATTCATATTCATTCACAATCCTTCTCATGTGATGCTCAAAGGCATAATCATTTGTCTCTTATTATGACAAGAGAGCATCTTTGATCATTTACCCTTTCATCTAATTATATTGGTACTTCCTGAGGAAATGGAATACATTCCCCTCATGTTATTATTTGGAACATAACTTTCATGACTCCCCTACATTGTTGTTGTAATTTTCAGCCTTCAAGGCTTGAAGTATTGCATCTTTAGGGTTATTTTGTGCCATTTACATTTCAACAATTGATTTTCTATTAAACCCTAGTTTAATTGATGATTTTCAACCCTAGCTTATTGCATGCTTACTTGTTTCATTTGTGTTGTTGTAACTTGATATATTGTTGTAGATAATCATATTTAACACATGTTTTATAATAACCATAGTTTTTCTCTTTATTTGTAGTATCGGTGGCATCTCTTTGACTTATTTTGACTTGGTAAACATCATTAATTGTCCAAGATACTTCGCATATACAAATTTGGAAATTGCTTCATTTAACCACCTTGTACTTACCTTGATTACTTAACTTAGTTGTGGTATGTTTGAGTAACCAATAAAGGAGGTTGTGGTCCAAGATCCATTCTTTCTATAAGATTCCCTGAGGTTTCTAGGGAAGAATCCCTTGTGTTGGATCCATCCTTCACTAAAACAAGAGAAGTGTTTGCTAAGATGACAGTGCGTTGGAGCATGCTATTTTGGATAAGTTTTGGGAATTGCGCAAGAATGAATCGCATGACATTTTGGCTAAGGAGAAAAATGTGTGCAAAGCAGTTGGAACATTTTCAGGAGCACGCACACAAAAGGCGGAAAATAGTTAGGAGTTTTGGGACATTGTGTCCACTTTGTAATCATTTTGTAACAGGCTTAACCCTATAGTAAAGCTATAAATTGTGATGGGTTTTTTGGGTAGTGGAACCTTTTTTGAGTAGTTCAAAAGAAGATTTCAACGAGTATTGGGAAGTTTTGGGGAGCTAGTGTGCATTGTATGCGTGAACGATTATGGCATGTGGAGGTAGAATCGATATACATGTTATGAGCGCAGTGCACACCTAATGTAAGAATTGAACTTTATTAATGAATGAATAAGAAGCCAACTGTTGTGGACATAGCCCAGTTTGGGTTGAACCACGTTAAACCTTGTGTCTCGATGTGTTGCTTTTGTGTGTTGCATGATTAGTATAGATCTTCTTATTGTATTTGCGCAATGATGATGAATGTTTAGTATTATGAATATGTCATTAATATATGTTTCACCTTTAAGGTAAAGATGAATCTTAAGTAAGGTAATGTCGTGAATAGAGTATATTGCATGATAATTGAATGTTGAGTGATGGAAACTACACACATGAACAATGCATAGTATGGTCGTGTTGAATGCCTCACTTCCCCTCATCACTGCATAAACTTGGTTCCAACAGCCCCTCTAGATGCCTCAAGTGAGAATTCACTTGCTTCAAGGTGATGCCAAAAGGGCCGGTGTCTAAGGGCTTTGTTGGTTTATTACCTCTGAACCTAGGGTCTTCCCACTACACACCAAGAAATGGTTCCATTGTCAGGATCATGATCTTTAATTGAGGGGAATGTTTTGGAGGATGAATAAGAAGGAGATCGCAAAATGGATAGAAAGGAAGGAACGTGAATACATCAATCACTCCATCACCATAAAACCCCCTCAAGCATGACGTCAACCCTCAAAAGATGACGTTTTTCCTCTCCTAGGAAAATAGTTTGGGTTCTAGCGGTTGGATAATATCCTTCATGATGTCAAGTAAGCCTCCAAAGACATCTCTATGTGATCCGATGTGCGGGCCTACCACATCCAACCTGTGGGCTCCTTTCCCCATGGAATCTCAAGCTAGGCCTGTTCTCCCAAAACTGGACACCAAGCAAGGTATTGCAAAAGAAAAGGGTACACCCTCCATAGATCTCAAGTCAAAGATATCATGACAAGTGTAAACCACATCTAATAAGAATGGCACCTAAACATGTGTATCAAAACTACCTCATTAAATAAAACAAAAGATCAAAACCCTATACAATTAACTAAGTTTAGGTATGGGAGGGGTGTCATAAAGATCATATTGTGTAGACCAAGACCCTCAGGTAGGGGATGCTCCCAAGGATGGCCTTTCAAGGTTATGTAGTGGATGATGAGGTGGAAGCGGTTCAAACTTCATAGGCCGATTAGTTTCATGACATACAAGGGCTCGTATTATCTCATTCATGGGTGCCTTTGTAGAGGGTGTGTGGCACCTTTGTTTGTGATGCAATTTTTCCAAACCCATCTTATTGCGATGCATTATTTCTTTCATGTTTTAAGGAACACTTTTAAGGCCACTATCCCGATGTGGTGTCCAGATAATGACAATGTCATTAAAAAATATGTTGTGGAAATGAGAAGGTGGGCTCATGATGAGACCCCTTTTCTCTCAGTTGTGCAACCGAGAGCCACTACCCTAGCTTGGTGACGAGATGATGGTAATGTCATATTGCTAAATACCCATGATCATGATCGATTGGCTCGTGATGAGACCTCCCATGATCCAACTAACCCTCTAATCATTCATTATCATTCAATTTTGTAGGTCCCTCTTTTATTACAAAGAAGTGTTTCATTTCTTTCTCGGGGATCCCTCGACGAAGCATCTGGAAGGTTAATATCTAAGCTTTTATATTTTTAGCCAACAATAATCCCTCTGGGCCTTCAACCCCTTATTCCCATGAAATGAGGTACATTCCCTTCTTGGGTAACTAAATTCGAAGGGCCTAGAAGAAGGAAACATAATGTAAATTTGATGAGCGGAAAGTGGTATGTATGGTCAGGAATGGTATGATAACCCCTCAAGGGACCCCTAGTTGCAAACCTTCCCCAAAGGTTGGCCGCTCACTAGGAAATCTATGACACTCACCAAGGTGAAAAAGGGTCAAAATAATAGTGTCCAAGCAAATGTTCTATAATCAAAAGTATCTTAAATACAACATGCTTGAATGCCTTAAATATTAGGGTGATTACCTGCCACAATACCTGACTTGTACTGCATGGAGCAAGACACATATGCCTTCCAAAAGCCATCTAGTGTGGTAGATATGACGACAATGGATCAGAATGTGGTGATAGAGCAGGCTTATGTATGTGCAAGTGGACAGTGCTAGTCATGTTGTCTCTCGACACTCCAAATCTGCAACCTGAGGGCCTCGAGACATCATCTCCTTAGTTATCCCACAAATTGGGGGTAACATATGGCTCCTACTTAGGGACATGTGCTCATCGTAGAGTGCATGAGAACCACAACATCTCCTGGTAGACTTGTTCCTAAATTGAAATAGAAAACTGTAAAATCCAGGGTGCTTCTATCACCCTTCATCCATATATATATCAAAACCCAAATGAAAACTAATCTAGAAAATAAAATTTTAGCATTTTTTCAAAAATTTCTAAACTAATCATGAAATCAATATGAAAGTAGAGAAAAATGAAATATGAAATGAAAATAATATGAGCAATCAAGATGCAAATGTAAGGAAATAAATATTATCTACCTACTTACCTGGGGCCTTAGGGCCCTAAAGATCACGTGATGGGTGATGTCAGGTGAAGTCATACAACCAATGCAACCAATTGATCATCTCATCAAAGTATATTCCCATGTGCTTAATCATGTAATACAATAAAGATAAGTCAAGAACATAATAATCATGAGTATAAATACACATATAATTGATCATGAAATAAAACTCATGGAGATGGGTGGGATGGAGAAAATCCTGTTGGAAAGAGAAACCATCAGCCCAATCATCCTTCCTAAAAGTGTATCCACACGCTTGGTCAATCCATCTCTGGAGAGGGATACCACATGTAGATGACAACTCATCTTCATATTTACTCAAGAAATTACTTCTCCCTGAAGGCTAAGAAAGGATAAGAGGTCCCAAGAACACATGTTGGTTTCCCATACAAGGGGAAATGTGGTAAGCCACAACCTTATGTTTAGAGAAAAACTCCTCCCTTGGACTTAGGAAACGTCGCTTCTTTGTCTGCAAATCTTCACACAAAATCTCAATATGAAAGTACTTCCAATTGGTAGTGTGGACCTTGGACTGCTTTGGGCTAGTCACGACCTGGTGTCTATCAAAACCCGAGCACGATGGTTGAAAATACTTATAGAACAAATCTTCATCGTCAAAAGTGTATGTATCAAAAATGTGAAAAGGGAATGTCCCTTGGGTGGATTCTCCAGGAAATCTAGTGAAGAGGGTTTGGGATTCACCAGGAAAGCTAGGGAAGAGGCTTTGGGATGGCTGTATATTAGTTTTATTACAACAATATGTTTTAGTGGGTGAAATAGGACGCCTCAATGAGGCAATATTGCCTAGGGCTCAAATAACAATATCCAAGTGAAATAACTTCAAAACTTCAACTTTTCATGTTTACCAATGCAACGAATAGTGCCTTTGATTAATGCGTTAATGCGGTCAAAAGTAAAGAGCTAGAGCTACTACCTCCTTGTGGGTATAAATCCTCTTACTCCCCAATGAAAGTAACCTATCTAGGGTTTTAAAATAAGGGGTGTATATCCTTATACTTCCTTAGAAAACCCTTGCAAACAATATTCTATGCTTTAAAATTATGGTGGAGCTAAAGTAGGGGTGTAAGAACTTATACTCCCTACCTAGCCTTAGAAACAATCAACCTTGACCTTGAATTACAAATGATAGCAACAAGTAAAATGTCTTACCAATCCAAATAACAACAAGATAAACAATAAGATGTCAAGATAAACCACCACAATATCTAGAAAATACCTCCAAGAGCTAGTGCATAATCATCATTTACTCCATAACCAAAGAAAGCACCATACCATAGCATGAGAGAACATAAATCTTAAAGGTAGCAAAAATTTTAGTCCTTAGCTCTTCACAATGGGAGAGTTATGATCAAAATGAGATTTCATGATCTCTATCTATACAAAATGTCTATCATATAGTTTTTCCACTTAAAAAAGGTAAAACATAAGATAAGGGGTTCACAACCCTTATCTTACCCCTTGCATCAAAATAATATTAAACAATTCATCTTAAAATTCACTTTTACACATAAGAAAACCCTAGAACAATATGATGTCACCCCTTTAGGGGACGTTTTGGCACTTGAGCAAGTCATTGGAGAAGATGTGGAAGTTTTTTGGGATCCTCGAGCCTCCTCATCATGGGATAAGCCTTATCCATGCCTCATCTGATGAAAATATGCCAAGTGTCAATGTGCAATAACTCCCTCGCCATAAAACCCCCTCAAGCACAATGTCAACCCTCAAAAGATGACGTTTTGCCTCTCCTAGGAAATTTTTTTGGGTGCTAGGGGATGGATAAAATCCTTAATGATGTAAAGTAAGCCTCCAAAGGCATCTCTCTGTGATCTGATGTGCGGGCTTACCAAATCCAACTTGTGGAATCCTTTCCCCATGGAATCCCAAGCTAGGCTTATTCTCCCAAAGCTGGCCACCAAGAAAGGTCTTGCAAAACAAAAGGGTATGCCCTCCAAATATCTCAAGATAAAGATATCATGACAAGTGTAAACCATATCTAATAATCAAGTAACCTAAACATGTGCATCAAAACTACCTCATCAAATTAAACAAAAGCTCAAAACCCTATACAATTGACCAAGTTTAAGTATGGGAGGGGTATCATAAAGATCCTATTAGGTAGAACAAGACCCTCAAGTAGGGGATGCTCCCAAGGATGACATTTAAAGGTTATGTAGTGGATGATGAGTTGGAAGGGGTTCAAATTTCATAGGTCGATGATTTTCATGACATACAAGGGCTCATATTATCTCATTCATAAGTGCCTTTGTAGAGGGTGTGTGGCACCTTCGTTTGTGATGAAATTTTTCCAAGCCCATCTTCTTTCTGTTCATTATTTATTTCATGTTTTAAGGAACAAGTTGAAGGCCACTATCCTGGTGTGGTGTCCAGATAATGACATTATCATTCACAAATACCTCACGGAAATGAGAAGGATAACTCATGATGAGACCCCCTTTCACTCAGTTGTGCAACCGAGAGCCACTACCCTGGCTTGGTGATGTGATGATGCTAATGTTATATCGCTAA
Organism: Picea sitchensis; assembly: GCA_010110895.2. Classification (NCBI taxonomy): domain Eukaryota; kingdom Viridiplantae; phylum Streptophyta; class Pinopsida; order Pinales; family Pinaceae; genus Picea; species Picea sitchensis. The sequence continues at coordinate 3,791 of SNQJ01S0278126.1, read as the reverse complement.
AAACCCATGATCATGATAGGTGGGATCGTGATGAGACCTCCCATCCTCCAACTAACCTCCTAAGCATTCATTATCATTCAATTTTGTAGGTCCCCATTTTCTTACAGAGAAGCATTTCATTGCTTTCTTGGGGATCCCCGGGTGAAGCATCTAGAAGGTTAATATCTAGGATTTTATCTTTTTAGCCAATAAGAATCCCTCTGGGCCTTCAACCCCTTCTTCCCATGAAATGAGGTGCATTCCCTTCTGGATCACTAAATTCAAAGGGCCTAGAAGAGGGACACATGATGGAAATGTGATGAGTGGGCAGTGGTATGTATGGTCGGGAATGGTACAATAACCCCTCAAGGAAACCCTAGTTTCAAACCTTCCCCAAAGGTTGGACACTCATTATCAAATATATGACACTCACCAAGGTGAAAAAGGGTCAAAATAAGAATGTCCAAGCATGCGTTCTATAATCAAAAGTAGCTTAAACACAACATGCTTTAATGCCTTAAATATTAGGGTGATTACCTGCCACAATACTTGACTTGTACCACATCAAGAAAGACCCATCTGCCTTCCATAAGCTAGCTTGTGTGGTGGATGTGCTCACAATGGATCAAAATTTGTTGATAGAGTGGGATTTTGTACATGCAAGTGGACACTACTAGTCATGTGGTCGCTCGACACTCCATATATGAAACCTGAGGGCCTCGAGACATAATCTCGTTAGTTATCCCACAAAATGGGGATAACAATAATCAAGAATAATATTTTTGCACCAGAAGACTGGATGGAAACATAATCTTTGTATAGTATACCCAAATTTTCTACAACAATAGAGGAGATATTGAACTGTTACAATGTGACCAAAGAAGACCGAGAAAATGAATACCCCAAGAACTTGCAAATACCTGAGATTGAAGGGGAGCGCGCAGTTGAACGACCAACACTTGAATCCACGATATACGCCAATCCTTTGATTACACACAAAATAAATATTGGTATAGAATACATGCCTAAGTTCTTTAATATAGAAGACTACTAGAGCAATGAGACAATTGAGAAGATTTTTGACTTACTACACGAGTATCAAGACTTGTTCCCAACTACTTTCTTAGAGATGAAGGGCATTGCTGGAGAGTTAGGAGAAATGAGGATTCCACTGAAACCAGATGCCAATCCTGCATGACAGAGACCATACAGAATGAATTTGAAATACAAGCATAAATTAAAAGAAGACATAGACATAATGTTATAAGATGACATTATAGAGCCTATTGAAGAATCAGAGTGGATTAACCCAATGGTAGTTCAAGATAAGAAGACATGAGGAATCAGGATATGCACTGACCTAAGAAATTTAAATGATGCATGTTTACATGATCCATTCCCTTTCGCATTTACAAAATAAGTATTAGAGAATGTCGAGGGTCATGAGGCTTATTCTTTCACGGATGGATCTCAGGATACCACCATATCAGGATTGCACATGAAGAAAGACACAAGATCACCTTTGAGATAGAATGGGGTCATTACCAGTACATAATGATGTCATTTGGGTTGAAGAATGTGTCTTCCATATTCTCTAGAGTAGTGGTAATTTTGTGCTTAATGTTAGATAAGTGTATCCAATACCATATCTCATTGAATTTAAAGAAATGCATCTTTTGTGCACCTTTTGGAATTTTGTTGGGCCATGTGGTGTGTAAACAAGGATTGTTAATGGACCCTGCAAAGATAGCTGTGATTTTTTATTTGCTACCACCAACTTCAGTGTGACAGTTGAGAGCTACATTGGGTCATACTGGATATTATATAAAGTTTATTAAAGGATATGCGCAGATTAAAACCCATATGGAGAAGTTGTTGAAAAATGAAGTTAAATTTTAGTGGAATGAAGAATTCCAGCAGGGCCTGGACACATTAAAGCAGAAGATAGTCGTTGTGTCTATTTTGTTTTTTCCTAATTGGAGCAAAGAATTTCATGTACATGTGGATGCATCATTTATATTCTTAGGAGGATTCTTAGCTCAGCCAGGAGAAGGGGAGATGGATCATTCAATTAACTTTGCAAGAAGGAAGTTATCATCCACAGAGCAGAATTATACTACGAAAAAATGAGAAGGTTTGGATATTTTGTACGCTTTGTAGAAGTTTAGAAATTACTTGCTTGGATCCCACTTCAAGATGTATACATACCATTATGCACCGAGATACCTAGTGAACAAGCCAGTGTTGGGGGGAAGATGGTTATTTTTGTTCCAAGAATATGACTTTGAGGTCATTGTGAAACTAGGGAAATTCAATTCAGGACTAGATCATTTATCATGCATACTATCAAGAGAGGATGTAGGGAATTTGGATGACAGTTTACCAGACACACACTTATTTTCAATCCAGATGGTGGATGACTATTTTTCATACTTAGTCAAGTTTTTAAGCACATGTGTAGCTCCCTCAAATTTTATAGTGGCATAGAAGAAGAGACTAGTAGTAAAGGTAGCAGACTACCAACTGAGAGCATAGAACCTATATAAGTTAGGTGCATACAGTATTTTGTAACATTGTGTATTAGAACATGAAAGAAACATGATACTGTCAGAGGCCCATGAAGGGGTTGCAGGAGGTCACTATGCAGACAAGGAAACAACCCAAAATATATTACGTGTAGGTCTATGGTGGCCTACTTTGCACAAATATGCCATTGAAGTTTTTCAAAGTTGTGATATTTGTCAAAGAATCAGGAAGCCTTCTAGGAGAGATGAGATGCCATTAGTACCCAAAGTAATTCTACAAGCATTTTAAAACTGGGAAGTGGACTTTGTTGGATTGATTAATACACCAACTAAGAGGTCGAGAGCACAATACATAATTACTACGACATACTACTTAACAAAAAGGGTTGAAGTAAATCCAGTCAAAGACATCAGCACAAAGACATTTGTGTGATTTTTGTTTGAAAATGTAGTTACAAGGTTTGGATGCCCAAGGATACTTATGAGTGATCAGGGAACTCACTTTTTGAACATAATGATGGTTTCATTGACAAAGGAGTTCTGAACTCATCAACAGAAAAGCACACCATACCATCATCAAGCAAATGGCACAGTAGAATCCTTTAATAAGATCTTGTAGCATGAGCTGACAAAGGTGTCTAATGTAAGTAGGGATGTCTGGGACTTGAATATTCCAGAAGTGTTATGGGAATACATGAATACGAACAAGAAGGTGATATGTCACACTCCATTTAGATCGATATATGGACAAGAGGTTGTTATGCCGATGTAATTTATAGTACCAACCATGTGCATTGTTGCATTGGCAGAACTTACAAAGGCATGTGTAGTAGAAAAGAGACTGTCATACCTTATGGAATTATAAAAAGATCGTTTTTTTGCAGGTTTCCATCAACAAGTACATAAAGCACACGAGAAAGCTTGGCATGATAGACACATCAACAAGAAGAAATTTCAAAAGGGAGACTTAGTGTTACTCTATGACAATAAGTTTCTATAGCACCCAGGGAAGTTCTAGATGCATTGTCTAGGACCTTATGTGATCATATTTATGATAGATGTGGGTGTTGTTAAGTTAGAGAAACTGAATGGAGAATATGTAAAAGGACTAGTTAATGATAGTCGACTCAAACTATACAGGGATAATCAGGCTTGTTATCACTGAAATTTCGTCCGCACAGGACGACAAGAACTCCGCATCATCAGCACAGAAAAACAAGCATTCATGGCACAAGGATTAAATCCACAGCACAGCAAAAGGGCCAAAACCATACAAAAATGGCTAAA
>SNQJ01S0278125.1:0-11342 GCA_010110895.2 Picea sitchensis | reverse complement strand
CCTTTCAATAAAATAGAATAAGGCGGATGTAAGAAGACCTAATAGAAGCTTCCGCTTCTAGAAGGATCTTCCTCTAGATGCTTCTCTTAAGAGACATATTTAGTATAAATAAGGGTTGAGGGTATGAAAACCCTAGCTTGGAGATTATTGTAACAGAGCGCTGCTCGACTGGAGGTTTCCCCCTCGAAGAGGCCTTGAACATTGCTATCTGAATCAAAGTGCTATTTCTATTGCTATTTTGTATATCATTTCTGTGTATTGTGAAGATTATGTTGGATATTTTACTGTTATTCTGCCATTTCTAGCATTTCATTTATGTTCTGCATATTTTATATATCTGGTATCTTGCAGGTGATCGCTCCCGAATTCAAAGGCGATGGTCATGATCCTTTGAACCCACTACATGGGTCTCTGATGTTCTATTTGCTGCGTAGATTCTGCAACGCCATTCCTCCTGATATTTTCAACTCCACGGTCAGAGTTTGATCTCAACCCCGAGACTCTGACCAATAGACCTAGCCCATACCAGTCCGGTGTTTCAACCAGAAGCTATGATACCATTCTGTAACATCCCCAGCCACCCATAAGCCGAGACATGCTACCTTCAAGTCCACCCTTGGACTTTGTACTCTTATCGATACATTTTTAAAATTTAAGGATGCATAAAATAAAATACTTTAATGACATGCACAACAGTAGTCAGCAAGCATGCATAGTCTATGGATTCAGTTAAATGATAATTAAATATACACAACGGAATACATTCATACACAGATAATAATATCACAACATAGAGCACTTATATTTATAAAAAGGTGACACCAACTGGTTGCAGACCAGGGACGTTCCACCCAACCATAGACACCACTACTCCAAATCTCAATAGTAGTGTCACCCCTGAGCCAGGGCTATGAATCCACAAGGACAGTTCAAGAGTGTACTTGGGTTCCCAAACCAATCATCTCTCAATCTCTCACAGGTTTCCCAGCACCCACAACAATTCAAATACCCAACTCTATTGTACCCAACCTGTACCACCCCAAGAGAATGGACCTCCACCCTTCTCTACCACGTAGTCTCTCTCCTTTATTTTGGAGCCTCTAGCACAGTTGGTCCAGAATCTCAAACGATCGTTGAATATTCCTCCAACAATCATTAATCCCATGGTCACCCATATGACCGATGTGCACTGTATATATATATATAATATATTTCCAATGAACAACTGAGATCCTTCATCATCAGTTCAACAATTATTGTTGCTTTGACCAAAAGGTAGGGGGCCTGACAAGTCGTCCTGAGCTCCAGGTTGGAGAGCTTCTCAAGGAGTCCAAACACCTAGAGCCCCCACCATACCCTTGCACTATGCATCGATAAGCTATGGAGAGTGTTGTTTATATAAACCTACATAAGATTTTTCACACTTCCAATGTGGGATAAATCCCGTTACATGAGAGTATCAACACCGTCAATTTATTGATTGGATGGTTGTTGAGGCTTCTCACCTTTTCCTATGCATCGATCGACTTTTTAGTCTTTCCATCAATCCCAAAGAAATTTCTACAATGCGCTCTTCCTTCTGAGCTTGATCTTTGCATACTTTAATTTGAGATTCACGTGCGTAGTCTCTTCTCAACTTTTGATCTTCATCCCCTAACCCTCCTGAGCTTTAATCTCTACATACTGTCATACTGCATATATTTATTTGACATGAACTCTACATACTTTTATACTATTTGACATCAATGAAAACACATTAATGACACTATGTCCAACAATATCCCCCTTTGTCATTGATGGAAACACACCAACTTCATACACAATCCCTCTCTGTGATGTTGCTTCTCTCCTCTGAAGTTACTCTCCCCCTTTGACTTCAATGACAAAGGATTTCTCCTCCTATGATATGTTTGTTTATATTCTTCTGATCAATATTTGAACTCTGGTAACTCCCCCCACAATCATGCTCTGGGTGCCATAATTGAATAACTCCCCTTTTCATTCCGCTCTCTCTGCCTCTGACTGTTCTCCCCCTTTTTTTCTAAAAAGGGTAGCTCTTCCTAACAAGGTATCTCCTCTTGTTATCATTACAGGATTTCATGTATATCATAATGTTTTTGTTGTGAATATTGTTGTCCTACTAGAACACTACACAATTGTAGCTCATATTTTTCAAACGACCCTTGGATTTGTCCATTGATTCTCATCGATCTATAGCCAGATGTATCCATCTATATCCATGATACTTTTCTATTGTGCATTGCTCTAAAGTCGCCTAAGAAAGTTTATACTATGCTTGTCACATGACTGCAATTCTTTTTGCGACAATTGACTTCACTCATGTTCACTTGTTCAGTCTTTGTTATCCACATCTTTAAATGTCCTTGTTTGTTGAACTTTGTTCTCTGATCTTCTATTACTTCAAATTTATTTTTCTTCCATGTATCCTTTACTCTTCTTTTCGTATTGTATGAAACATTTCTCATTAACTGTCTTCTTGAGTTTCAAAAATTATGGGCTTTGTGTCCATATCCACCACAACTGTAGCATCTTATCGTGTAACAATGTGTAGCAATATGTCCAACAAGATTGCAGTTCCAACATCTTATACTGTTGTTGAACCTACCAACTTGTTTTCTCTCATGATGCCTACAATCCAAGGTTTGAGGTGTATGAGTAGCTTCTGGATTTCTTCCTTGATCTGATCTTCTAGACATTGTAGTGTTGCTTTCATTCTTTTAACATGAAGGACCTACGTCAGACCTTCCTTCAATTTATAAATGAGATACATGAATCATATTTCTTAGGAGTAATAATTTCTTCCTTGTTATAGCAAAAACCAGATTTGTCATTTGGTGATCTCTGATTTTCCAAGATCTCATCCAAGGTCATGGAGCTATTCAAGAACTTGATTTGGGTGTTTGACTTCTCAACCTTCTTTCTAATATTCACAACTTCTGCTTGTGTACTTGTTGACTCATCAACATCTCCATCTTCATCTTCATTTTCAAGTATAGTCTCTTGATGTTTGAACCTTATTTTTTTTTTTTTAAATCATCCACCTTGACATCTTCACTCTCAACAATCTTATGTAACCTAATATTGTAGCATTTGTATGATTTCTTGGTAGAAGCATATCAAATAAATATACCTTCATCAGATATAGCATCAAATTTTCCGAGATTCTCATCAAGCCTTTTTGATGTAACACTTACTTCCAAAGACCTTGAAGTATTTTACTAAAGGATCTCTTCCAAACCAGGTTTCATAAGGATTCTTATTACTATTAATCCTGAGCTGACCTCTGTTCAATATGTATATTGTTGTCCTTACAACTTACCTCCAATATCCATTAGATAATTGTTTTTCATTGAGCATAGTCCTTGCAACTTCCTAGACTATTCTATTCCTTCTCTCAACAATCCCATTTTTATGAGGTGTTCTAGAAGCAAATAATTGTTTTTCTTTTTTTTATTCCATGAGTTTCATAAAAGAGGTTGAGTATTCTCTTGTTTCTTTAAGTTCAAAAACTTGTCCTTGTTTCCTATCATATGTTTTGAGCACCCACTGTCAACATACCATAGATCTTCTTTATCTTGGGCTTTCAAGGCAATAAGACATTCCTTTTTGATGTTTTTTCTTTCCAAAACTTCTTTTTCTCTCTAATGAACTTTGGCTTTTATGAGACTTGCATTAATTTTCAATTACTGGATTTATGTCCATAACTATGACATCTAAAGCATTCTAGGTGCCTTTCTTGTAGAGGTGAAAAGGAGTTATAATTTATGCTTTTAACTTGATTTACTCTTTGGTTATCTTTAAGGTTATAGTTCTTAACCCTTAAGTTTTTCCTTCCATATGCTCTACAATTCATAGCTTTATGTCCATAGTTATTACATGAATAAAAATAACCCCTCAACATCTGTGAAGATCTTATGAAAATGAATTTATTCATCAAATCCGATTTGTTAGTATTGAAAGTAGTGGAAATAGTAATTTCTTTCTCCACATACCCAAGCCCAATCCTGTTGTTAGGATCTTTCATTTCACTTGAACTTCATGTGTTTTCTTTTTTTTCAACCCGTGTCTCTTGGTTCTGTAGTGAACATCCTTGTGACCATAATATAAACAATAGCCATAGGATGCACTGTTGTACATGGGAGTTTTTTGGTCTTCTTTCTTGTGATTGCTATTTCTTTTGAGGTTACTCTTGTTGGGAGGATGAGAAGGTCTTTGAGCATAGGATTTTTCATTCTTGTCATCCTTCTGCCGCATAGTTGTTTCTCTAGAGGTATCATCACAACACTTGTCATATTCTACATCAATCTGAGTAATAGGACTTGAGCCTTTAACCATGTGTACTTAGTCATATCTAAGGCCAGATTTCTTCGAGGGAAATATTTGTATACTGAGAATTTTCTCAAGGGATTTAGTTCCTTTATTGAATTTTTCAACAGTCTTCAGTTGATCCTTGAGTCCAACAACTTCTTGTTTTAAGTTCTTGGCTTCTTCCATGCCAATGGCTTCTTGTTGTCTTGAACTGTGTAGCTCCTCTTGTGAGGACATTAGTTGTCTTTTTAAGGTCTGATTTTCTTCCTCACTTTATAGCTGATGTTGTTTGAGCTCTTCAAACTTTTGTTTCTCCTTATTAAGATATTGTTTCAAGTATTCCAATCTCTCTTGATCTAGTTGGAATTAGATTCTAAAGTCAAGTATGATTTGCTCAAGTTCTTTCTTCTTTGAATCTTGTTTCCTCATTTTCTCCAGCATGAGATCCTTTAGTTGTTTACACCTTTGTTTATATTTTCTTAGATCATCCAAAGCACACTCAATATTAGCTTCAAGATTGAATTCTACTTCAACGTATGATTATTTTTCAAAATAATATTCATCACTAGAAGTGTTGTAGACTAAACTTTTTTCTGATTGAAATGCTTCATTTGACTTCTCATCTGAGTAGAGGTATTTTATCTTGTCCCAAAGTTCCTTTGCAGAGTTACATTCACTTATCTTCTCTTTGACATCATCAGTTAATCCATTAAGGATTGTATTCATTGTGATTGAGTTACTTTTCTTGGATTTCTTTTGAGTTGGAGTCCTTACTTTGTTTGGTGGGAAGTAATTAGTGATAACTAAATTCCATACTTCAAGTCCCAATGCCTTCAGATGAATTTCCATTCTTGTACTCCAAAGTATGTATTCTTCTTTTCTAGGCATTGGAGTTCCATTCACAGTGTAAATATTTTATCCATCCATGTGTGCTTTATTTGATCTTCCTTTCAGTTTGTTAGACTGTTCTTAAAGGAACCTTGCTCTGATACTAATTGATGGAATATCTAGCAATACTGAGAGGGGGGGGGGGTGAATCAGTATTGCCTACTTTTTCTTCTTAATTCCAAAAATATTAAGCACACACATTAAATATTCAATTAAGAAATATATGATGAACAACAAACCTTTATGAACACAGGTTTTTATTGTGAACCCGAATAGGGAAAACCACCAACTAGTTTCTCATTAATAAATTGTTCTTTTACAAAATTGTTTTCAAGCTACAACTTGATGGAGAGACTATCCCCGAGTTTCTTCAGCAACAACTGAAGGGATGTTTCCACACCCCATTTACCAACTACAACTGGAAGGAGGCTACGAACCCCTAGTTTATCATCTACCACTGAAAGGATGCTTCGACACCCTAATTACATTCAAAACTAGAAGGAGGATACGATCCCCTAGTTTATTAGCTACCACTGAAAGGATGCTTTGACACCCTATTTACCATCCACAACTGGAAGGAGGCTATGAACCCCTAGTTTATCAACTACCACTGAAAGGATGCTTTGACACCCTATTTACCAACTACAACTAGAAGGAGGCTATGACCCCCTATTTAGTCAGCTACAACTAACAAGGAAGCACCTACTCCCCTGCAGGCTCGAACCTGCCCTTGCACCACCCAATCACCCTTAATTTCACAATGAAATTCAATATCTACTGCTCTTCATTGAATTTGATTCATGCAACCATTAACACAAGTCCTATTAGATTTGACTTTTTGACTTCCACTTGTTTTCCCTTGCTCCACTCTTCCTCCATTTATGCAAGTTATAACACTTGTAACTCTTTTATTGTACTATGTTCAAGGTGTTCATAAACACACATGGATACTCTACTGGATTGCATAATTGCTGCTATGTATTCTTCTATTCTTGATCTTCAATAAGACATTGATAGGCCCATTAGAACCAACAATTCTTCTTCTTGAACTCTGATTTTGTTTTGATATTCTTATCTGAACTATAGAGACACTTTCTTATCACCACTCTTTCTCGTTTATATAATATTCAAAATGGTGTGAGTTATAATGCATGGTGTCCTTTCATTTGGACCATCGCAACTCTTCATTTAACTTAACCATAATCTCTACAAATACTGGAAAAATCGAGTTCTGTTGAGGCGCTTCCTTCAAACCATTTTCATATGATTGACAACACAAAACCACGAGCTTATCAACTTAAGTGATGTATTATTTTTTACCTTTATTTCTCTTATTCCATATGACCATAGGCGATGACCAGGTGCTAGGCCAAGTGAGTGCTTGATCACTTATTGAAATCAATGGTCACGTTTTTAATCTCCCGATGAGATGGACGATTCTCATTTACTTCAGGAATTTGGGACTTCGTCCTTTGTGACTTCTAGCCTCTTTACAAATCTCTCGAATAACATACACGTGCCTATAATATCCAATGGTTGAGATTGATCCTAAGCGTTCTTCATATTGGATGACCCATTTCCACTTCAGGACTTCGGCCTTTGGGACTTCCAACCACTTTACAAATCTTTTGAATAACATACACATGTCCATAATATTCAACGGTTAAGATTTCCCCCAAAGTGTTCTTCATATCGGACGACTCATGTCCATTTCGGGACTTCAGTCGTTGGGACTTCGAGACTTAGTGAATATTTTGGTGGTGAAACTCCCAAAGTAAAAACCCCTGGAGTGACGTAACTTGCTAATGCCATTTTTTGATATGGAACTTCCTCAGTGGTTGCCACATGTCACCTAGATTTGTGCATTACGTATGCTTAAAGTACCTATGGAAACTTGACACTTGTCATAAGCTTATTATGCCATGTTTCCTTGTTGACGTGGTATGCTAACGTATATCTCCCGATGTGTCACATATTCTTTTCCTGGATGTAACGATTGCCCTAACTCTCAAAATATATCTCAGATTGACGACTGAGAGTGACTTCGGAACTTCAGCCTTCGGGACTTCGAGTAATTCGATTTCTCCACTTCCCAGTTCTCTAAAAGTGAGATTCCCTAAAGTGTAAACCTTGATTACCTTGAATTCATCCAATGGTCATTTTTTAACCTGAAAAGTCTTAACATGATCCAATGGCTATTGGGAATTTGGCTATTCGGGATTTTGGGCCTTTGGCCTTGCTTATCCTATCCATCTATTTTCCTCGATATGACGGTCAAGATATCTCCCAAATCTTTTTTCATATCGAACGGTTCACAATTTCTTCGGTACTTAGGCCTTTTCACTGTTGTCTTCCTTTTCTCCTGAAGTGGTCAGCGCCGAAGTTGACCACTGCTACCTTGGCGCTCTCTGAATAGATTGGATGGTCCTCATTTACTTCGAGACTTTGTATCATATGGTATTTGACTTTACTTAGCCTATCCTTCCACTTAACTTGATCCAACGGTCGATGTGAATTACAGAACCATAACTTGTGAGTGGTTTAATTCGTCGCCCAAACTCCGCAATTGAAGTTGTGCGATTGTTGGTGAGTCAACCAAAATATTCAATATTTGAATCTATAAGATATGATGGTCTAGAATCATTGTGGGATTGGAAATAGCACATTGTTTAATTCTCCTTTCATCCTCTGCAATATATCTCTGCCGTTTATCTGGCGCTTGTGTATCAAGTGGTCCTGATTTGATTTGATCATTGACTAGTCCTCCAACGATCCTTAAGCCCACGGTCACCCATATGACCAGTGTGCACTGTATATATATATAAAATATATTTATAATGAATGGTCGAGATCCTTTGTCATCAGTTCGATAATTATTTTCACTTTGACCAAAAGGTAGGGGGCCTGACAGGTCATCTCAGGCTCTAGGCTAGTGAGCTTCTCGAGGAGTCTAAATACCTAGAGCNTCGATAAGATATGGAGAGTGTTGTGTATCTAAAGCTACATAATATTTTTTTCACTTCCAATGTGGGATAAATCACATTACATGAGACTATCAACACCATCAATTTCATGATCAGATGACTGTTGAGGCTTCTCACCTTTTCCTGTGCATCGATCGAATTTTCAGTCTTTCCATTGATCCCGATGAAATTTATACAATGTGTTCTTCCTTATGAGATTGATCTCTGCATACTTTAATCTAAGATTCATGTGTGTAATCTCTTCTCAACTTTTGATCTTCATCTGCTAACCCTCCTGAGGTTTAATCTCTACATATTGTCACACTGCATATATTTATTTGAATGAACTATGCATACTTTTAAACTGTTTGAAATCAATGAAAAAAAATTAATGACACTATGTGCAACAATTTGTGAGGCCCGAAGAGTGAAATCCTATGTGGAAATTTCACTATCGAAGAACTAGGTTGTAAGGCATGAAGAGTGAACTCCTGTGTGGGTTTCATTGCAACAAAAAGGTCGCTGCTAGTTATTTTTTTCCCTAGAAGCCAGTTCCTTTGAGTTCCCAATGACCTGTACTAGAGAGACCATGATAAATGAATGATGCATCCTGGTGGACTAATAATAATTAAGGGGGAACATTCCTTGGGTTAACCTTGATAAATGAATGGTACATTCCTTGGGTTAGCCCTGATAAATCAATGCTACTTTCCTTGGGTTTGAAAGTTCAAGAGGAAGATATATGGTGGAAAATTATATAGTTCTAGGAGAATTCCAGTGGCTTGTGTATCTATGTTTTTGGCCCAAAGAGCCTATGTACCTCTATTTTGGGGTTGAAGATCCTATGTATTTGTGATTTTTGGGGTCGAAGTGCCTACGTATTCATATTTAGGATATAATTCCTATGTGATATTAAGATGGAGAGCCTATATGTTGATTCAAGTCTAGAGAGCCTAGGGTTGTAATTGTATATATACACCTTTGTGGTGACATGCACTGAAGACAATGAAAACAAATAAGAGGGAGGGGAATGTAACATCCATGATTTTAATTTCCACAAATTATAATGTAATTTTATAAATATGAATTAGGTTGGTGAGCTGATATGATTGGGGAAAAGAGCCCATGTTTATTAATATGGTCAGGGGCCAAATTGTATATTATGAGCATTGAAATGATCGATAAAAGTAGTGATTTTTGGCTACGATACAAAAGGGACGAAATCGATGGGGGGCTATGATTTCACAAGAGGGAGAGAGGTCCAAGGGGGATTTTATTGATGGTTATTAATCCAACCCACATTCTTGAATTATTATCTTTGTGTAAACCTTCTATTTTGTTGTTGAGTGTTCCCAAAGAAAATCATTATTTCATGTAAGAGGGTAGGTGTGTGGAGTCACATCCCATAGTTATTGGGGAGCATGGGGATGACGTACAATCAACATTGGGTAGAGTGAGTAGTCAACTGACTTGGGGGAAAAGGAAATTCGTATGGCCAAGGAAGACAATTTTTCCATTCATATTTTGAAAAAAAAGAGAGGATATGAGTGCTAGGAAGAACCCCAACCATGGTATGCTTGAGGGAACCATTTATTGGTTGTGTATTATGTGGAAATGGGGCTTGTGTGCCTATAAAACATGTTGTAATCTTGTTTTATATTTTCTTGTTGGGGAAATGGCTCAAGAGCCTTGTGAAGGTTGTTGTGAGCACTCCAAAAGCAACTGAGAGTTCCTAAAGTCCCCAACTAAGATATTCCTAGCCAACTAAGTGCACTGGAAGCCCTGGTAAATGAATGGTATAGCTTGAGGGAATGTGAGTAATGAAGGGGCTACATTCCTTGGGTTGTTCAGGTTGTGAGGAAGAGAGAGCTGGTGGATTGGAACTGTTGCAGGAGTAGAGCCTGGTTTTTGGGTTACTGAGTGTGAAGAGTGTACAACCAGAGGGACAAATATCCTTTTGGACTCATAGCCTCATCTCAGGGATGGCCTACTATTGAGAGAAAATGAACAACAATGCCTATGTCTAGGAGGTTCATCCTTCGTATGTACCCAGTTGGTTACTTTATTAACAGATAAGTGTTATGTTGTTTATTATGAATATTTCACTCTGTATTTTTTTTATTTGAATGTTGTGTATTTTTTGTGTGCTTACTAGATGTTTTCACGTTTTTATATATGTTTTTAAATGCATGGGTAAATCAACATGTTGGTTGTTGTAATTTTTGTGGGCTTGTTGCCCCTTGCATTATTTTGTATGTATGGGGGCATTTTTAAATTCATATTTAGTAGGATAAGTCATTTTCCATAGTGACGAGACTCAACATGGGTGTTGGGTATGTTACATCGACATTCAATTGATAGTACTGTGGTTTTCCAATTTCACCTGAAAACTCTCATCAATTTGAGGATAAAACAAATTGTATTTTAAAGAAAAAAATTATATTAAAAAAATAACATTATAAAATGTATATCAATAATATATTAACCATGATTAAAATGATTGACTTTAGGAAAATTGATAATATGTTTATTATTAAGAATAATGATAAAATATCCATAGGGCTAAATAAATTATTACATCAATCCTATCTAATGTTTTCATTGTTTCTTATTACTTTATGAATCATGAATGATTTTAGTTATATTTCATTTTCTATGGACCTTATGAGATCATCCAACACATTGTACAAGTGACCTACAAATTGGCTCTTCATGCCCACTTCAAGATTCATCCAATATTTCAGTCTAAAGAAGGTTGAGGGATCAAAGTAGAAGGTGAAAAACAACATACCAAAACTTGATGAAGAAGGCTCCATTTCGCTTAAATTAGAAGTAGTTTTGGATACTATAGAGATTCAATTGTGACAATGCAAACCATAACAATTTCCTCATCTTCATCCTTGAGCAAGACATGGCTTTCTAGGGAGGGTGGAGCATGTTAATTTCCTACCCTAACCTCCCTACTTTAGGATACCTAGGATTTAGTCAATTTTTTTATGCAACCATCCTATTTGAATAAGGCCCATTATATAGTAGTAGATAGTTATTTAATGTAAAATGGTCCACTTTATAAGGCCCACTAGGTAGTTGATACCCATTAGTGAAGGGACCATAAGTATCTAGGGTTTTTTCTATTGAAAAACTATTTAAAGAGATAGGAGG
>SNQJ01S0278124.1:0-11342 GCA_010110895.2 Picea sitchensis | reverse complement strand
CGCTTCTAGAAGGATCTTCCTCTAGATGCTTCTCTTAATAGACATATTTAGTATAAATAAGGGTCGAGGGTATGAGAACCCTAGCTTGGAGATTATTGTAACAGAGCGCTGCTCGACTGGAGGTTTCCCCCTCGAAGAGGCCTATGAACATTCCTATCTGAATCAAAGTGCTATTTCTATTGCTATTTCGTATATCATTTCTGTGTATTGTGAAGATTATGTTGGATATTTTACTGTTATTCTGCCATTTCTAGCATTTTATTTTTGTTCTACATATTTTATATATCTGGTATCTTGCATTGCAAGCAGTTGCTATGGATTCTTCTATAACCTGCATGATCGGGTTTGTAATTTGGGCCCACTCTCCATTGAAACTCTTAGCAAATGCCCTGGATGTAGTGTAATGATGACCATCCAGCTTAGTACAAAATAGATACCAACCTGCATGATACTAAATGTAGTGATTGTCTTCATAAGCTTCCATGATTCGGGCCCTTTAGGATCTTTCCTATTCACATGTCCACCTTTACCCATCTGCACAGTTATGACTAGAAGACTAGACTCTTGGATACAGAGAAGGGATATGTATGGCATAGATCATGATATGACATATAGCTCAAATGAAAATATTTAAAGATAATGATGTCATCAAACAATCATACAAACATGTGTATAATTCCTCTATCCCCCTTTTACAAGGCTAAGTTCCCTCATCTTCTCTCATCATAATACTAATTTGACCCCCCTAATAATATTTTGAACCCTTAATCAAACTAATGGTTAGGATTTATAGCCTATACAAAAATTTTGAAATGTAGAAACTAAGAGATGAGAGATGAGACTTAGCAGAACAAAATAGGTGATAACAATGGCTCCATGGGGGATGGAGTTCTCCCTGTGGAACTCCAAGAAATTTGGGTACACATGTGCCATATGTTCCTTCAACCTATCTGCCATGTTATTCTACAGAGTGTAATTGTTTCAACTTCACAAGTTTGGTGAAACTTTATTCAAAGCACAACAAATAGAAAAACCAAAACTAAACTGGAAACTAAAATAAATAAGTAGCAGGATGGTTCCATTGGGCTATGGAGTCCTTTATTGTCTAGCTACCACACCACAGTGATATGTACAAAGAGGTTCGGGCCACCAATAGCTTTAGTAAAAGAATTTCTTCAGAAAACGCCCATTTACTGGGCCACCAAAAACCTCTTCACCTTCCAAATTCTGCAATAGGAAAGTGTTGTTATCCAAGACCTTCTCCATGATGAATGGTCTTGACCATACGCTATAAAAATTCCCATGATGATCTTCTCTGCGAGCATCCCATTTTAGAACTAGATCCTCGGGTAGCAACTGCTCTGTTTTTGTTTTTTTGTCAAAAGTATCTTTAACTTTATGTTGATGTTGATGTTCCTTTTCTAGAAGTTTCTCTCTTGCTTGCTGCAATTCTACAATGTGGCAAATCATTATGATTGCATCATTAGGTTAAACTTCAATTTCCTATTGCAATTTTACAACTGGCAAAGCAAGTTGTACTAGAAAGACAGCTTCTATTCCATATACTAACTGAAATGGTGAAGTTCCAATTGCTCTCTTTGTGCTAACACGGTCAACCCAGAAAGCATATTTCAACTTTGAATCCCAAGCTCTCTTATTGTCTTCTAGAAGTTTCTTAATGATCTTGACCATACCTGTATTTGATGATTCGGCCAGGCCATTACCCTGTGGGTAATAGGCAGTAGAATGCCTAAGCTTGATGCCATAGTCTTCACGGAACTTTACCATGTTAGTGGATTTGAAAGTTGCAGCGTTATCTGTGATGATCACTTCTGGACAACCAAATCTGGAAAAAGTATGCTCTTCAAGGAAAACTTATGATTACCTTATCAACTACCCTCCTTGTAGGTACAACTTCAATCCACTTTGTGAAGTAATATGTAGCTTTCAAAATTCATCTGTGCTGGCCACTAGATGGAGGGTGGATCTCTCCAATGAAATCCAAAGCCCACTATTGGAAAGGTGCAGAAATATTTACAGGCTTGAGAGGTAAGGACTTAAGCTTATGTTTACTAGCAAACCTTTGGCATTTCTCACATGCTCTAACCTTTGCACAGACATCAGAAAATATACTAGGCCAATAGTACCCATCCCTAAGTATATTATATGCATTGGACTTCCAGAAGTGATGTCCCCCACACACTCCTTCATGAAATTCTGACATGATTCTCTATGCTTCGTGTTCATCAAGACAACTCAGTAAAAATCCAGAAGGGCCCCTCAAAAAAAAAAAGTTTGATTATTTACACAATACTTAACCACTTTGGCTTTCAGGGATCTTACTTTAGACTTATCCATTCCTAGAGCAGCTTGGAAATTCTGTAGAAAATAAAGGATATCTCTGTACCATTATGATTCAACTATCTTTTCATTGACTTGAGAATTGTTGGTTTGAGGATGTGAATTTCTTGAATTATTACAGATGTAGTCAACTCCCAGAGATCTGCAATTGGAATCATCTAGCAGCTTAGCTAACCCCTGCCCTTTGACTAGCTTGGTAGGCTTGATCTCCATGTCATATTCCAATAGCTTAGCTATCCATTTACTGCTCTTTCCATCATTGTTCGGCTGAGTCAAGATGTCTTTAATAACACTAGATGGTACATATGCAATGACTGTGGAATGTAGCACATAAACTCTAAAAAACTTTAGTGCTTTGACCAAAGCAAAAGCCTGCTTCTCCATAATATCGTATTTTAACTCAGCATCCCGAAGTGCCATGCTAGAAAATGCAATGGGCTGTTCAAAACCCTCAAAATTTCTCTATAGAAGAGTAGTTGCTAAAATATCTTGAGAGGCAAAAGAAAAAATCAGGAACTTTTTTTCAAAATCTGGGCTAAATCAAAATAGGGGCATCCGAAAAATCTTGCTTAATAGACTGGAAAGAGTCTTTAGCTTCAGTTCTCCATTTGATCTCACTACCTTTCTTCAACATGCCAGTTATATGTTTGACCAATTCAACAAAGTTGGGAATGAACCTTCTGAGAAAGTTTATCTTCCCAAGGAAATACTGGATTTCCTTCTTAGTTCTAGGGATAGAAAGCTTTTGGATAGATGTCACTCTAGCAGGATCAATTTTAACTCCATCAGCACAAACAATATGCCCTAACAATTTCCCTTGCTCTAAAGCAAAGTGAGACTTTTTGGGATTTAAAGAAAGACCATACCTTTTGCACTTCAGAAATACCTGTCACAAATGACGTAGATGCTCCTCATCAGAGTTAGAGAATACAGTAATTTCATCCAAGTAGATGACAACAAACTTATCCTTCTCTCCCACAAAGACAATATACATGGCTCATTGAAAAGTAGCTCCAACATTCATCAAACCAAAAGGTATCTGGGCATACATAAAAGTACCCCAAGGTGTTGTGAATGAAGTTTTCTCCATATCATTTGGATGAACAGCTACATGATTGTATCTAGAAAAACCATCAATCATAAACAACCTGCTAGATCCTACCACCCTCTACAATATATGTTCTATTTTTGGCAATGGATAGTTGTCTTTCTGGGAACATCTGTTCAAATTTATGAAATCGACACAAAGTCTGATTTCACCATTCTTCTTTCTCATGGGCACCAGATTTGATATCCAATTAGAGTAACTCAAGGGTGTAATGATATTAGAATCTAATAGTTTTCTATGTGAAAAATGTGACCTTACTCTTTTCTCCAATAGTTGGTCATCATCTAGGTGACAACTGATACCAACAACTACAGCTTGTGAAAGTACAGATTGCATTGCATCAAGGAGATTGTAGAGTAACCTTTGCTTTCCCTGTTGGTGAAAACTCTATAGCTTCTCACAATAGGTGAAACACCCTGCTTCTTTGAATAAATCACATATCTTAGGATGAGCCTCGAGATACCAGGTGCCATCCAACTCTGTCCTCAACATTGGTCCCACCTTCTTCATGAATTGAAATTGATCTGCACCTGTATCTGCAAATTGTGACACTTTCAGGCTAGGGGAGACAGTCAGCACAATGTTAGGGAGAAAAACGGATCCGAGGCAACTTAATTGGCAATAAAATTGCAAAGACTCGGGCTTTTGTATGATAGAAATGAAGAATGACAATATGTTTGGATATAATCCCGAAATCAGAGGGATTTTCAAATACTCAGATTAAAAGGGTAATGATTAACTGCAACTCTTTTAAAATTGAAATCAGATGGCCGCGTGAAGTTTTAAAATAGTTAGGCGAAACTAAATCAATCATAAAATTCTATGTATGAAAAGATTTAGTTTGAATTGGCATGTGGAGTTTCAGAAGGTACCACAACGCATCAAAACTTAAATTAGTGCTTATGGAGTAATCATACTGCCACTCCTTCGCCATTTCCCCTATTTTTCGGTGGTTAACCTTCAATCATTACACCAATTTGACAACTGGATCGTGCAAAATGCGAGCTCTGACTTTCTCGGGCCTATGTGTTTTCAATGGTTAATGAAAGCCTTGATTCTCACTTTTAACCACCGAAAGCTGAGGTTTTCGGTGGCTAATGAACGCCTACGGGTTCGCCTAAGCCACCGAAACCTATAATTGTCATTTTTTCAAAAGAAAACAAAATGCAATGTTTATTTCGAACTTATTTACAAACAATAGGCTTTCAAACAAGCCTATAAAAATTTAGAAATAAATTTTTTAAGTACTTCCTATCACCTAAAATGAAAAAACCTGACGGTGCTATTTTAGAAGATAACCACTGGCTCTTACTCGGGGATGGAATCCTCCCAGTGAGGTTCCAAGAACAAGCAGACCTGTGCCTATCCATTTAACCTGAACAATTCTACCACTTGCTCAACAATCATTTACAATTTGTATTGTGTCTAGTCCATTGGGCTATGGAGTCATCTGGCCTTTGAATCCAAGTCTCTGATCTTCGGAAACATGTAGCCTGCTCTGCTTATTCAACCAATAACTGAAAACAATCTAGCTGCTCATATGGCAAGCTTATTCTTCTGCCTACTCCTACTCTAACCAACTGTACTGCCTCTTATCAAGTGAAGTGATGCTTCCAATGAAGCCATGTAAGGAACTGATTTACTGACATCATGCTAGACCTTGACCAAAAAGCAATGGAATCCATATCATGCAAAAAAGAGGTTTGAACAGATGATAAAAAAAATCTTCTTCTGACAGAAATATTTTAACATCTATGCTACTTGACTCCAAATAGTCAGCAAAAGGGTCATCAAATTCACAAAGAAAAACTTCTTTGGACTGTTGATCTGGACTTTTCAGCTGCTCGCCTTCTTTTTCATATCTACTGCAAACTTCCAGTCGTTGCAAATCTTGAAACTGAGAGATACCCTTAGGATCTGTTGTAGATTCAAAACTGCCATACGTTGATATAAAAATCTGCTCATCATTTTTCAATTTTTCAAAAGAGGCAATCTGATCTTCATCTTTAAAGGTTTCGAAAGAAACACTATGATCATCTCTTTGCTGAAAAGTAGGACTAGATGAAATTTTAGTAGTCAACAATCCTTCACAAGACTTAAATTATTCTTCATCATCACTATATTTATCAAATATGGGAACATCAAGAACAATTTCTAATGATAGAGATAAATATTCTTGCATAGAGTCATCGGCAATAGGATCCTGAAATATATTTGAAAAAATATCACCTTTTACCTCATCATATTCATCTTTCTCATCTGACATTGAGATGTAAGGTACATAAGGAGAAATATAATCCTCATGATGTCCTTCTTAGAGATTAGATGTTTTCTGAAAGTCTTGTTCTTCATAGTTACTGCCACTTCTCTTGATCTGCAAATCTGAAAATTGTGGGCTGGCTCTACTTATTTCAATAGATATCTGACCAACAGAAAGTTGATCATTTCCATGTGTATCTAGAGAACATTCAGCTCCTTTGTAATCCATTTCTATTTTATGTTGATGTGAAAACACCTCATCATGAAGATCATTAGAGAAATGATGCAGATGATGAGCGAGATTTTCTTCTCTATTTACATTTTCAACCTGAGAATGCAATTCATATTCTTCACAACAATTATTAAATGCAAACTCATCTAAATAGTACCTTTTACAATGTTCAGTGAATACTTAGTGAAGATCCTTCAAGGATGAAATACTGGAAGGAGGTAAAGAGAAATACCACTGACATGCATCACCATACAAGGAATGCATGAACATCTTCATGATGTAGGTCTAGTAGATCCAAGCATTCATGAAATCTTAGGAGATGCTTTGCAGGATTGTCTTCCTTGTTCTCTCTGAAGATAGGCAGAAAATCTCCCCATTCTAACATATTAGGTACTGGATGTGGGAAACCAGGAACTGAAGAGAAGTCAAGAGGTGCAAACCTCCGAGCTAAAAGAGCAGCAAATGCTTTTGACATTTGAATATCATGGAGTCGCCACTGAATTCGCCCTTCATGGAGTCGCCAGATAGATGATTACAACCATAATAGTGTCCAGGCTTTGTCTATCATCAAAGATGATTCTGTGTCGTTTCCCAAGGAAGTTGAGCTTCAATCTCCTCTCCCCGGCAACTGCATCAATTTGTTATCACTACAAGAAACTCTTTAGGGTTGTAGGCTAAAGATGCTTGGTAACTTAAGAAATGTGATAATTAGGTGTATCTGGATCAATGGGATAACTCAAGGGCTAATGAGAAGAACAACTTATCATGCATTAGAATGAGCCAGTGCTTTCAGAAATCAATAATCAGATAAAGTAATTGGAATAGGGTATGAAGAACACTAATCTAGATAACCAAGTACATTAACATGTAGGGTCATACAAGATAGTAAGAGATCCTTTAATTCAAATTCATGAGCTAAATAAGAAGATAACAGTTCTTAAAAGCTGAGCTAAACTGAATCAAAGTACAGAGTAATGCAACACATGAACAAATTTGACATTGGTAGCGAAAGAAGACTGTGATTTCTATCAAGATAAGAGTCTAAGTACATGAGCCCAAATGTATCTAGGATTGAACCCCAATCCTACGACTGAAAACCCCCCCCTAGTTCCTCTCATATCTTCAGCTTTATAGTTTTACAATAAAATATTCAGATCCTATAAATATGGATCAGATTTGCCAAAGATAGAAAGTCAAAACAATTTTACAAAAAGTGAGGAAGTGATCCTCAAAATGAGGTCAACTCCTCATTTCATGGTCTTCAAATCATGTAGAACCTTTGTGTTGTGCAGATAAGCCTTCCAAGGCTGTTTGATATCCTTTGATGAAGATAAATTCGAATTTGCTAAGTTTAGAAAAAACCCTGATTTATTGGCCCAAAATAGGTGTCAAATCAACTTGAAATCCTCCTCTAACTCCTTTGCATTAAAAGTGGATCTCAGATTTGACACTATAATTCAATATGTATCTTTGGAAAGAATTTTCAAGAGATTCGATTGAGAAAAAAATCGATCTTGGCAAAAATACACCTTTGTTGGCCAGTCTCAGGTTTCACCAGCTATTTCGCCTTAAGATTTGCTAGTTAGCCGGTGAAAGCTCTACTTTTCATCAGCTAACTAGTTATAATTCCACCTTCTGCGCTGGTGAAAGTTCTGTTTGGGTCAAGAAGGAAACCTTCCATATTCAAAACTTGTTGTTTCAATGAGTACTCAAGGCTGCTTTGGTGATGCTCGTCCTCCTTGTACAAACACATAAAGAATGCCAATCTTTCCTTAACAATCATGTATCAAGACATCACAATCTCGAAAGTAATTGTTGTATTTAATGGCAAGCACCTGATGAAAGCTACTCCCAGCTTCAAGCAACAAGAGAACTCATCTTCCATGGCTTCTTTTAGTATTGTTGCCAAATTTGCAGCCAACTTTTGCCTTGACAATGCAATCACAGATGGCCCGAAATATAAAATCCAGTATTCGTCTTACACTAAGATCCACATTCATAACATTGTTCAAAATTTCCTTGAAATCTTTGTTCTTCGTGATATCCATTAGCCATACATTAAATTTAGCTGCATAAGCACCATGAAGAAAATTCGAATCTGTGGGAAGAAGTAGTGCATGTTCCAAGAGTCTCTGCAAATCTTCAACAAAAGGAGGAGAGAACAATAGTTTTCTATGTGAAAAACGCAACCTTACTCTTTTCTCCAATAGTTGGTCAGCATCCAGGAGACAACTGCCGCTTGTGAAAGTATAGATTACATTGCATCAAGGAGATTGTAGAGTAACCTTTGCTTTCCCTGTTGGTGAAAACTCTGTAGCTTCTCACAATAGGTGAAACACCCTGCTTCTTTGAAGAAATCACATATCTTAGGATGAGCCTCGAGATACCAGGTGCCATCCAACTCTATCCTCGATGTCGATCCCGCCTTCTTCATGAATTGAACTTGATATACACCTGTATCTGCAAATTGTGACACTTTCGGGCTAGGGGTGATAGTCAACACAATGTTAGGGAGAAAAACGTATCTAAGGCAAGTTAATTGGCAATAAAATTGCGAAGACTCGGGCTTTTGTATGACAGAAATGAAGAATGACAATATGTTTGGATATAATCCCTAAATCATAGGGATTTTCAAATACTCAGATTAAAAGGGTAATGATTAACTGCAACTCTTTTAAAATTGAAATCGGATGGCTGCGTGAAGTTTTAAAACAATGAGGCGAAACTAAATCAATCATAAAATTCTGTGTATGAAAAGATTTAGTTCGAATTGGCAGGTGGAGTTTCAGAAGGTACCACAGTGCATCAAAACTTAATTCAACGCTTATGGAGTAATCATACCACCACTCCTTCGCCATTTCCCCTATTTTTCGGCGATTAACCTTCAATAATTACGCCAATTTGACAACTGGATCGTGCAAAATGCGAGCTCTGACTTTCTCGAGCTTATGTGTTTTCGGTGGTTAATGAAAGCCTTGATTCTCACTTTTAACCACTGAAAGATGAGGTTTTCGGTGGCTAATGAACACCTACGGGTTCGCCTAAGCCACCGAAACCTGTAATTGTCATTTTTTCAAAAGAAAACCAAATGCAATGTTTATTTCGAACTTATTTACAAACAATAGGCTTTCAAACAAGCCTATAAAAATTTAGAAATAAATTTTTATGTACTTCCTATTACCTAAAATGACAAAACCCGAGGGTGTTATTTTAGGAAATAATAACTGGCTCCTACTCGAGGATGGAATCCTCCCAGTGAGGTTCCAAGAACAAGCAAACCTGTACCTGTCCATTTAACCTGAACAATTATGCCACTTGCTCAGCAATCATTCACAATTTGTATTGTGTCTAGTCCATTGGGCTATGGAGTCATCTGGCCTTTGAAACCAAGTCTCTAATCTTCGAAAACCTGTAGCCTGCTCTGCTTATTCAACCAATAACTGAAAACAACCTAGCTGCTCATATGGTGAGCTTATTCTTCTACCTACTCCTACTCTAACCAACTTTTCTGCCTCTTATCAAGTGAAGTGATGCTTCTAATGAAGCCATGTAAGGAACTGATTTACTGACATCATGCTAGATCTTGACCCGAAAAGCAATGGAAGCCATATCATGCAGAAAAGAGGTTTGAACAGATGATAAAGACAATCTTCTTCTGAAAGAAATATTTTAACATCTATGCTGCTCATAGACTCCAAATAGTCAGCAAAAGGGTCATCAAATTCACAAAGCAAAACCTCTTTGGATTGTTGATCTGGACTTTTCAGCTCCTCACCTTCTTTTTCATATCTGCTGCAAACTTCCAATCGCTGCAAATCTTGAAACTGAGAGATAGCCTTAGGATCTGTTGTAGATTCAAAACTGCCATACGCTGATATAAAAATATGCTCATCATTTTTCAATTTTTCAAAAGAGGCAATCTAATCTTCATCTTTAAAGGTTTCGAAAGAAACAATCTGATCATCTCTTTGCTGAAAACTAGGACTAGATGAAATTTTAGTAGTCAACAATCCTTCAAAAGACTTAAATTCTTCTTCCTCATCACTATATTTATCAAATATGGGAACATCAAGAACAATTTCTACTACTAGAGACGAAGATTCTTGCATAGAGTCATCAGCAATAGGATCTTGAAATATATTTGAAAAAATATCACCTTTTGCTTCATCATATGATCTTTCTCATCTGACATTGACATGTAAGGTACATAAGGAGAAATATAATCCTCATTATGTCCTTCTTGGAGATTAGATGTTTTCTGAAAATCTTGTTCTTCATAGTTATTGCCACTTCTCTTGATCTGCAAATCTGAAAATTGTGGGCTAGCTTTACTTATTTCAATAGATAGCTGACCAACAGAAAGTTGATCATTTCCATGTGTATCTAGAGAACATTCAGCTCCTTTATATTCCATTTCTAGTTTATGTTGATGTGAAAACACATCATCATGAAGATCATTAGAGAAATGATGTAGATGATGAGGGAGATATTCTTCTCTATTTACATTTTCAACCTGAGAATGCAATTCATATTCTTCACAGCAATTATTGAATGCAAACTCATCTGAATAGTACCTTTTACAATGTTCAGTGAATACTTGGTGAAAATCCTTCAAGGATGAAATACTTGAAGGAGGTAAAGAGAAATACCACTGACGTGCATCACCATACAAGGAACGCATGAACATCTTCATACGAACATCTTCATGTTGTAGGTCTAGTAGATCCATGCATTCATGAAATTTGAGGAGATGCTTTGCAGGATTGTCTTCCTTGTTCTCTCTGAAGATAGGCAGAAAATCTCCCCATTCTGACATATTAGGTACTGGATGTGGGAAACCAAGAACTGAAGAGAAGTCAAGAGGTGAAAACCTTCGAGCCAAAAGAGCAACAAATGCTTTTGACATTTGAATATCGTGGAGTCGCCACTGAATTCCCCCTTCATGGAGTCTCCAGATAGATGATTACAACCATAATAGTGTCCAGGCTTTGTCTATCATCAAAGTTAGACCTGTGTCGTTTCCCAAGGAAGTTGAGCTTCAATCTCTTCTCCCCGGCAACTGCGCCAATTTGTTATCACTCCAACAAACTCTTTAGGTTTGTAAGCTAAAGATGCTTGGTAACTTAAGAAATGTGATAATTAGGTGTATATGGATCAATGGGATAACTCAAGGGCTAATGAGAAGAACAACTTATCATGCATTAGAATGAGCTAGTGCTTTTAGAAATCAATAATCAGATAAAGTAATTGCAATAGGGTATGAAGAACACTAATCTTGATAACAAAGTACATTAACATGTAGGGTCATACAAGATAGTAAGAGATCCTTTAATTCAAATTCATGAGCTAAATAAGAAGATAACAGTTCTTAAAAGCTGAGCT
>SNQJ01S0278123.1:0-11342 GCA_010110895.2 Picea sitchensis | reverse complement strand
CTTGTACTTGAACATTTAAGTGGGGTAAAAGGAGGTTGCCCCCTCGAAGAGGCTTATTATCTGATATTATCTCTTTTTCAAGGCGTTGAGTACTTTTCTTGAGGTTTTTCTATGCTATATTGATGTTTGGTTCTTAACAGTTATGTCCATGCCATAGAAATTTTCTTTGTAGATTCCTTATTTTCTTTATGACTGATTGGGGGGCAACTAGGGCTGAGAAGTGGTAAGAAGGGATGGCTTGAAGGACTGACTTTAAGAGAACGATTATGGCTGGAAGGTTGAGGGAACAAAAGGTTCAATTGCTGAGATGATTGGAAATGGAGAGTAGGAGAGAGTCTCAAGAGATGTTTCTGGCTGCTGAGTCAGAGAGAGGGAGTCTCAGGTAACAAGAAGGCATAGTGCAGACAAGGGTATTCAGAAGTTGATAAAGGTGTTTTTGAATTGCTTCAGGAGTATTAAAAAAAAAGAGCCGCGACTTGGCCAGATTAAAGGTGGTTCCAGAGGCTTCGCTAAAATCTGAGAGTATGGAGATTAGTTTATTTTATTCTTGCACAGTGGGGGTGTTCATTAGCAATGTGTCATCAAAAAATTGGTTGTGGGAGGCTGCCGGTTGTAACCCATGAAGAGGGAGGCCTTGGAGTGAACCATTCTGTATTGAAGCCTTGATATAGCGTCCTAGGCCCTCAACCATTATGAAAAAAAGGAGAGGGGAGAGAGGGTCACCTTGCTGTATTCCTCTTGTGGGGGAGAAGGGTTGAGAGGGGACTCCATTGATGAGGTTTGAGAAAAAGGTTGAGGAAATGAGGTTCATTATCCAAGAGATCCAATCCTTATTGAAACCGAAAGCCGATAGAAGAACTTTCATGTACTTCCAACTTAGTTTGTCAAAATATTTTGAAAGGTCAAGCTTTAGAAGCATACCTGGAGTGCGGGTGCTTTTGAGCGAATGAATGATCTCATGGAAAAGTATGACGCTATCCATGATTTGTCTTCCTTCGATGTATCCTGATTCCTCCTTGGAAATGATGAAGGGGAGTATTGGCTTGAGTCTTAGAGTTATGACCTTGGAAATGGTTTTGTTGCCGGGACTAGAACTGTGATTGTTGGGAACTAAAGAAAATGGAAAGAACCATGTGTAGATCTGTTTCCCTAGTGCGTAGTATTCTACTTGACCCGTGAAGCTTTGTGCCAAGAAGAAGAGTCATATCTGAAGAAAAAAGGTAAGACTTGAAAGATTTGTGCTCTGATAAAGGTAAGAACAATGAAAATTTTTGATTGAAAAAGTAAGATAAGTGTAAATTTTTGTTTCAAAAGTATGGATCTAAGTATGTTTGATAAATTTTGTCCTATCTTGAAAAGTAGGGCACAACTAGACGAAAGACGGTTTGATATGAGTAGATCTGACAAAAATAGTGAAAGATATGTTATTCCTATGCATAGAAAGAATGTTTGGACTAACAAATGGATGCAGGATCCTAGAAAGATTTTTTTGTAGGTTAGATACTATCCTAGTGCGTAGTACAGGAAAGGTTGGGGATCCTTTCAAAGAAAAAGAAGACTAACCCTTTGTTACAGTTGCAGAATACCGGGACATCTTGCTAAGGAATGCCCTGTTAGAAGACCTAGTTGTCTTTGTTGTAAAGCTATGGATCATGAAGTTTTAGATTGCCCTATAATGATTGATAAGCTTGACAGAATGAATATGAGAGCCCGAGGAAGGTTACAAAACTGATACCATGGGAAAACCCTAGAAAGAATCAGAGAATGTATTACTACAAATGAAAGAAACCCTAAATGATCACATAAATATCAAATTATCAGAGATATTCAAAGAAAAAGAATGCATAGAAGCAAGAATAGGAGACTTCGACATTGACTGTGTTTTGGATGAAGAAACACAGGTGAATATCATGATAGAAAGAACTTGAGAAACTTTAGGAAATCCTTCTATGATTCCTTCATTGGGAGGACTAGGATTATTTAGAGGAAAGTTGATAACCCTATTTGGAAAACTCACCGAGATATCTATGAGTGCTCATGGAACTTCGACAGAGGAAGATTTTGATATTGTTAAATTTATTGAGAAAAACCCCCCATTTGCTATATTACTAGGAAAACCTTGGATTGAAAAGGATCAAGCTAGAAGAAAAGAATAGGAAGTCTTAGATCAGAAGAAGAAAGAATTAAAATTTTTCATGAATAGGAGGATAACACACTTGATTGAAGAACAGGAGAACATATCGAAGATACTTAGAACTAGAAACTTGGATGTCGAAGTTAAAAGAACACAAGAAGACTCACTGAAGACTAAAGTACCTACCCCAGAGAGAGAAGACATATTACTCTCTGAACCTATGAAAGAGTCTCAACAACGCGAAGTTACTATGCCAAAAGGATATAAGAATTAGAATGGAAAGAGGAATACCAAGACAAAGATCATCGGGAAAAAGGCTAGAAAACTCAGTAAGAAGAGAGAAAAGATAGAGAAGTTACAGAAGGTCCGAGAGGGGACTTCACAGAGGGAAGGTTTGCAAGACTGGAACTTCGTCGGGATATTAGAACAGTGCAACATGGCACTTCTCCATGGCGAAGTGATATAGTCATTGAAAGCATTATAACCATTAGCCCGATGACCCAAACGGTTAGAACAAAAATAATGGCCCGAAGACTCACCATCAGACTGTTGGGACCGCACCACAATGGATAGAACCACATTGATGAAGACCTCTCATCCATTGGAGAGATATGTTACATCATGTCTACTTAGTCCATCGACTGTTGCACCGAGAACACCTTTGCGAATTGTATCCAAGCCAACTCATTGCTACTGCATTGTGTTTATTGAGATCGACACCTGTTCCATTGCATTGCACACTCATACATCCACCCAAGTTATCTGATCTAAGCGTGCATGTTGGACAATCTCACCGCCATAGAGAAATCCATCGAAGAATTTCTCATCGATCTCATGGCCGAGAAAGTAATGTCTGTAGGTATTCTAGCATCATTGACAAGAGGAGTGTAAGCCTCTTCATTGACTACTCATGGATCCAGACCATCTTGACCGGAAATAGAGAAGAGAACCAAGAACATAGATGACCTAGACAACACGAAGTTAATCCCGACCATATTACTAGACTACATCCTGCCTCTGGCCAGCGCGGTGATTCATGACAGTGTCCTGAGGGACTTCGATTACACCATGGTTACTGTGTACCTCCGAAAGGGGATACATGTAGTTAGAACGCAACAAGATAATATCGCGAC
This sequence comes from Picea sitchensis, assembly GCA_010110895.2. NCBI lineage: Eukaryota > Viridiplantae > Streptophyta > Pinopsida > Pinales > Pinaceae > Picea > Picea sitchensis. The sequence goes on along the minus strand of SNQJ01S0278123.1, from coordinate 8,075 downwards.
ATTGAAGTTCAACGAGTTCAACTTAGGAGACCGAAACAACCATATTATGCTCTCTCCTTACAAATACTTGACCAGGATGAAGGGGAAGAACTCAAAAGTAATCCCCCAGCCATGGACTATGATCCTCGCGCAACCCACCCTCTTGAATGTAATGAAGATTATTCACTTTGGAACGAACCAGGAGGTTAACATGTGTGTTAATCTCCTTCTCTCATGTTACCATGGTGGCTACCTATGGCTAGACCGACACATCATAGTCAATCCGACGTTGATCCATAGGATCATCGGATTGAGCATGCAGGGACCTGACCCACAGGACTTCTACCTAGGAAAGGCTACAGATCACGCATTGGCATAGAATATAAAAGACACATATGGCGATGTAGAAAAGGGGACATGAGGCTATAAGGTAGCTTCCATCTAGAATGGCACAGTGCGCCTGTCCTGCCAGCTGATCGCAAGAAAGCTTGTAAGAAAGAATAGACCTACATAGGTCACATGATTCATTGTTGACCTCTTTGGGAAATGTGTAGAAGGAATCCAGATGAACTGGATGAAGTACTTGGTCAACCAGTTGTAATTAGGCTTTCGTGAAGCTCGGGATCAAGGCTATGAGTCCCACTTTAGCTAGCTCTTGATACTCATCAAATTTACCTATTGGGATATGCCAGAAGGTGCAACCTTCCTGGATATCGAGCCCTTCAATCCGCTCTCTGTGAAGTTCACCACGCTTTGGTACTAGAGCGATATGGGAAAAAAGTGGCATTTGAACGCTTCCACACGTACTATCTCTAACTGAAGAAGGCCATCGAAGTTGTCCCTTGCATGATGCCAAACACCCTGTACTAGTTCATAACTTTCATGAAGTTCCATGCAGATCGACACTTCATCTATATCACTGCATGAGAAGATGAGCATAAATAGGAACTTCAGTCATACTATAAGCTCATAGAGGAGGACCTCAAAGAGATAACTAAGGATTGGTCTGCAGAGCTCCTCATCCCCGTTGACCCTACAAAGATGTATGATCTCGAACTTGACATCTCAGAGGCCTCTCATAAAGAACACAACACACCTGGAACCAAAAAAAGAGAAAAGATAGAAGAGTTCCAAGACTTGAGTAGCGCATCAGAATAAATTGCTTCAGTATCACCTGGCCGAGGGGGTGATGACGAAGTAGAAAAGACAGATGGAAGAGAAGATCAAAAGAAGAAAGGAAAAGTAACACCGCCTAAGGATCCTATTGATGAGGTTGATCCCTTGAATAAAAGGAAGGTTTCCCCCACAAAACCCACTTCTTGAAATAAATCCAGAGCCACCTTGACTAAGATGCAAACTTTCCTTACTATAGATGACTTCGACTTCATCATCACAATTGTAGCAGATGCCTGCAGGACATCTTGCAGAAACATGAAGCCAAGCAGGAGAAGATGTATGATATAATTGAGGTTGAACTCAGAGGGGTACAATAGGCTCTTTAATCTAGCCACAAAGTATCCACTGTGCCCCTGCCATCAGAAGAACCAGATTTGGGAGATGAGCCTGCCCAACTCCGCACACTAGTTGATGCAACCGAAGCTCACCTTCGTCAAGCACAAGCTGAGATATACCAGGCCACAATAGCCCTAAAACAAGCCCAAGAAGAAATGGTAGAGCAAAATCAGGTTGCACAAAAGGATAATGAGGATCTTCAAGCCAAGTTTGAAGAAGAGAAGGCGCAGGCCAAGCAAGAAAAATAACAATTACTCAAATAACAACTTGGAGTCAAAGAAGTAGTCGACATAGCACTTCACTCTGTGATGGGCTAAGAGACAAAGGCATAAGACCAAGTAGAGCATCAAGTAGCACGACTCACAAAAGCTATCCAGTAGCTACAACAAATAATAGAAGACATAGAGCTACAAACAGTGCCCAACACTCCGTTAGATGTACGAGATCAAAGATAAGCAATTGCTCGAAGCGCAGTGGAAAGAATCAAGGCCCTCGCCATGGAATGTAAAAACTAAGTTATCGTAGTGCCTAGACTTATGAGCGATTCACCGAGGATTCTAAATTAAAGTCACTAGAGTCACATTTCCAGGAGGCAAAACAACAAGTAGAAACAATACAAGCACAGTTGAAGCCCCTGTCATCCATTGAGAGGATGAAGCGATCCAAAGAATAGCGCGCTGCTCAAAAATAGTTCCACACCATTCATAGAAAAGTCATATTAGTGAATTAGAGGCTCCAACCAATATAGGATGAGGCTTTCCAACTATTCGCAAAAATTGAAGGCCGAGGAGTAGAACTGGAGCAAGTCATCACTGTAGCTGAACAACGCTTAGAGGGACCTGTCAACGAAGCAGTAATCCAAGAGTTCGCCAAAAAGGAGGCTATGGAAAAACAATAGTTCGAAGCAGCTTGAGCCAAGATTGAGGCTTTCAAAGCAGAGCTACCCAGACCAGAGTGACTCGGGATGAGTCACAGGTGAGTGTTGGGGGCCTGTTGTTCCTTGACCAAGTTTTGAGGATCCTTGGTCATGTTTGGTCATGCAGGATCTCGGCCCCTTTTTAGGTATTTTGGGTTTTGGGCTTATGTAACAGGTATGGGGATGTCATCCCATGGGTTTACCCATGTTTAGGCCCGATTTTGTAATGTATAAATGGATTTCTAGGCAATGTAAGAAGGGGACATCTATGTGATTCTAGGTGCTAAGTGTAAGTGGTAATTGTAATTGCTTTGTGCATACTGTGTAAGACTTGCAGAGCTAAGTGCAAGTGATTGTAAGAGAATGTGGAAAGATTTGTGTTGTAACTCAAGGAAGGAGTATCTAGCGAAGTGCACAGATATTCTGTCCTCTATGGAGTAATATCTCAAGGCTCCGTTCATGTAGAAGATTGACAAAACACAATTAAGAGAAGAATAATTGGTGGCCGTAGCCCCAGGGAGGGGGTGAACCACGTATATCCTGTGTTGTGGTTTCTTTGTGTGTTCTCTTGTTTATGTGATTAAATGCTTAGTGTGCTGATGTATGTTAGATGAATCTGATATGATATCTTAGTGATGAATAATGTGAACGAATGTTATATCTGACCTATGTTGATGTTCTTAGTGCTTGATTATATTGGATCTGTGTGAATACTGCACCGTTCTGTTATTAGGGTTTATTTGCGATGTAATCTAAAGGAAATTATTGATGAACTATAACTAATAAGTGCTCTGTTAAAGTGTTACAATTGAATATATATGTCCCAGCTAAGCTTGCATACATTGGAGTCCTGCAACCACCCTTGCCGCTACCTCGGGTGAGACTTCGTCTGCTTTGCACGTATTGTCGAAAGGGTTGGTAGTTAGGGTTTTGTTGTTGCGTTATTGTAGAGTTGAAACCTAGATCTGCCCCTGTGCGAACATGATTCCTCCAACATATGCCACACTTCATCCCTTAGCATTGGCCAACAAAAGTGGAAGAAGTATATGGTGAAGCTATCTAGACCTGGAGCCTTGCCTAAGGGTAAATCCTGAATAGCTTGATCCACTTCTACTGGCGTTATTTGTGTCATGAGAGCATCATTTTGTTCCTGGGTGATAATAGTTGGGATATTTTGGGTTACCCTCTCTATTGCTGAGGTGCGGTCCACCTTTGGTTCTTAGAGGAGATCCTTGTAGAAGTCTAACAACTCGTGCGATATTTCCTAGTGAGTGAGCAAGGTGTTTCCTTGTGGGTCTTCAATATTTGTAATGCAATTGATGTGGCGTATGTGGATCATGGATTAGTGAAAGAATTTTTTGTTTTTATCTCCCTCGTTGAGCCATTGAACCCAAGATTTCTGTCTCCACATGATTTCTTCCTCCTTGTATCTTTCCTCTAGTTGCCTTTTGATTTCATTCTCCTCCTGGTGTTGAGTGATAGTGTGACCTGAGTGAATTTTTTTCCTCTGAAGGTCCTCTAGTTTTTGTTCCAGCAGTTTCCTGTCCTGGAAGATGTTCCCGAAGACTTATTTGTTCCATTTATGCACCTATTATTTAAATTATTTGAGCTCTTGCTGGAAGAAATACATTTTTGAGCCCCTCTGTATTTCCACTGTGCTCCACCAGTGACGAGCTAGCTCCTGGAATTCTGGATGGGAGAGCCAAAATTTTTGAAATATGAAGGGTTTTAACTTGGGGGTGGCAATGGTGTCAACCCATAGCTGAACCGGCTAGTGGTCCAAGCGTACCTTCGAGAGGTTATTGGAATCTACAAGGGGGCCTTCCAAAAGGAGAGTTTCTGAAATGAGAAAGTGATCTAGCCTACAAGATATTTTTTGACCTGATCTTTTGTTGGTCTAGGTGTAGGTACCATTTCCATTCTCTATGTCTACCAATTGGAGATTCTCTATGAGTTCCTAGAATTTTACGCTATCATACTCCATGCACATTTTCCCCCCTCTTTTCTCCTCCAGCATGAGAATCATGTTGAAGCCTCCTCGGATGATCCATCACTTGTTCTCAGCTAGAGAGCCTAGGTAATCCAGGCTTTAAAGAAAGAGGTCTTTGTCTTGGTTGTTTTGCGGACCATAGGCATTTGTGATCATTCCCTCTTTGTCCAAACCTATGGATCTATAGTGCATTGTGATGGTACTTGGAGTGGAGAAGCCTTGATCAAGGATGACAGTAACAAGATTTCAAAGTATTTCCAGGCCTCCTGAAGTCCCTTTCAAGTCCATTTGATACGATTCACAACTGCGCCAACATCTCTTGAGGATGTCTTTTGCAATTTTCCCTGCACATTTTGTCTCTTATATCTGGAGTATATCAGGGTCTTCCATATTGATGCAATTTCGGAGAATCCTTTGTTTGGATCTTCCATTTAGGCCTATGATATTCCAAGTGAGGATCTTCATAGTTAACAGTTTAGTGGGTGGGATAAGGAGCTCTCTGAGAGCCTTTGAATCTGTCTCGAGTTGATCATATAGTTTCATGCCTCCTTTATTGGCTGATGAGTCGATTTTCTGGCCCGTCGCTTGTTTTCTTTTGGGTGTTTTCTTGTGTATTGTCCCGAAGGCCGAGCCCCATTGTAAATCATGTTTATGAAATGAATTGTAATTATGTTTTTTATAGGCTGGTGAGCCAAGTTAATATAAGCTAGTGGCCTTATGTGATTATTAGGCCAGAGAGCCTAAGTGTTGAAGACCAAGAGCTTGATTTTGTACATGTATCTATGCACATTATTAATAAAAATATAAACACTATTGTGTGTAGACCGACCATGATGAATGAGTCATGGGGGACTAATCTTCCACAGAGTGGGCAAGGTATTAGGGGTTGGAAGGTGGGGAGAGGGGATAAATGTTGAGCCTAGGGGCTCAGCATAAGGGCTTAAGCCTTGGGAATAATATTTTAATATTATTCCAAAAAGAATGTGAATAATATGCTTTATTCTAAGTTCTTTTGGAAGGACAAGTAACTTCCAAATGGATGGAACGCACGCAGTTGCATGGGTGACAAGTGTGAACCCAGGTGCATGCAAATAAAGAATCTAAGATCAGTCGTGTTGGGGGTTCCTCCACCATTTGACCCTCGACTGCCTGGGCATGAACCTGTCCGACCTCTGGAAGAGCCCCGTGCATCTTCTAAACCGTACATCCCGTCCAACCCCTCCAAGAGACCTCGTGCCATTCTGAAACTTGGGGGCAAAGTTTGTGTGTTGAATTCGGGGATAGCCTATGTTGATTTCTGGAAAATTCGATGCATCATTTGTCTGAGCAGATCAAGCCTGTGTGTGGAGTCTTTGTCCCAAATCCATAACCATGAGACCATCCTATCATTTCTGAGCCTATTTGGAAAGCCCGTGTCTGTTTTCCCTATTAGTTGTTGTGGTCACACAGTGATGGACTACGTGTGGCTTGTTGGCCAGTTTGTACAAGACTCTCTCTAGGTGAGAGAGGTGATTTCAATTGGAATAACAGGTTGATTTTCCTATGAGCGACTCTCTCTAGGTGAGAGAGTGCACAGAGGAAGGAGAGAACTCCTGGAAGGAACACTGTAGCTACCACAAAGTCAGAGAATTTCAGTCTAGTCTGTTGCTGAAACCCAAGGCAAGGGAGGTTAGCAGCCAAAGGACTGTCTAGGTGACAGAGAAGGTGTATACTCCTGGGGTGGAAGAAGAATGTGGGGAAGGAGAGTCTGTGGCAGTGAGTATGAGTGGTTCCTGGGAGAAAATTCCTTCCTTGTGATTGTGTGTTTTCCCTGTAACCTCAGCCTAGCCTAGGATTCCTTGCCTTGGGGGTGGAGCTTAGTCCCAGTTCGGGGGTGACCCACTGCTGAGCTTGATGAGAAATGTGGTCTAAGGCTAGGAGGTTCGTGGCAGGCCTGCACCTGGTTGGTGGAATTACCATCGTTTCAAAGATAAGTACCAGATGATGTTTTAATTACTTTTCTGCATGTCTGTGTATTTATATTTATCATGTATTCTATTGTGCATATGAATTAATGTTAAAGTCGTTGATTATTTATAATAGAAGTAATTATTATGGTTACTCTGAGTATAAACGTGTTTGATTTTCTTAAATGCATGTCTTATATATAGAATTAAGTATGAGATTTTTATTCTGCATAGTAATGTTGGCCCGACCATGGGGTTGATGGTTGGGAATGTTACAGTTTGGTATCAGAGCCAAGGTTTTGATGTTGAACCTACATGGGCCAGTTGAGTGGTCTTTGGACTGAGGATTTGAAGAGAAATTGTGTCTGAAGGACCAATTTCATACCTTTGAATGCTCCTGAGTTTCAAGGAGTTACTTGACTGTGTTACTAAGCTCAGGAGGTGTAGCTGTGTTATGAAACTATAAACGGGGTGGCATCTGGCCACAGGGAGAGAGGACTCCACACCAGAAATGTTGGAGCCTTAGGATTTGTTTGGGAGGGAAGGAAAACCCTTGTGACCGTCAGACCTGGAAAACATGCACAGGGTTTAAAAACCCTTTGGAGTTGCACAGGAACACGGAAATCATGATACCCGAAATTCCGAAATGATCTACACCGTAGATCATAAGTGATCGTCGGATCAAGTGGAAGAATAAACCGTAATTTCAGAATTTTGGCAAATGGAAGTTTGAGATATGGGGATGCACGAACTCCCGATGCAGAAACCACAAAATGCCAAAAAGATCTATGCCATAGATCAGATAGAATTCCAACTGTTGGATTGCCTTGGAATAGACGTGGACACATGGGTGTGCACCATGTGCTAGTGATTCGAGAAGACAAGAGAGAATGGTGGGACCCGATGACATCGCCGAAGGTGATGTGAAACTTCCTAAACGTGCCACGCACCACCGTGATTAAGGGTGACAATTGTATTGTGGGCCCGAAGAGTAAAGTAAATCAAAATGTCAGAATTCAGGAGTTGGAGTGATAAGGGGTTGAGAGTCTCGTGGACCAAGACCCCGAAGCTAGAAGTCATGAAAGCAAGTGTGAAAGCCTCATGGACCAAAACCCTGAAACCCAAAGTCCAGAAGTCCCAAAATTTGCAAAGCCATCAGAGCTCAGAAAGATTTGTGAAGTCAAAACGTTTTCTCACTCACGTTGGTTTATGAATATTGTGATTGTTTTAAAGGATAAGGCCTAACAAACTCCGGTTGACTGCACGTTGTGTGTGGAGAGTTCAATGGGTGTCAGGATAGCCGAGTATAAAAATGGAAGAGGTACAAATTGCCTCCGAAATAGAGGACGAAAGGGTAGGTGTTACCCATGATTTTGGTCATCATGATGATGTATTGATGATGGTGTACTCAGGCTCTTCATAAGAACTTTATCCTGAGAAAAATTTATTTTCATCTCTTCTAGAAAACTCATTTTTGAAGACTGTTCACAGGCTGCTAGTATATTTGCCTGCGAGAATGCATGATTCTCGCAGGCTACCTTAAGCTAGGGTGCGAGAAGTTTGCACTGTGTTGAACTGCTAAGGTGCGAACTCTTTCTAAAGCTAGGAAAAAGATGAATTATCGATGCTTCTAGAAGGGAATCTTATAGAAGGATGAGATGACATTCGAATGGTTATCCTAGTACTGGATTCCTTGATATTTTGGGATCATTCTTATCCAAGTAACTAATTC
>SNQJ01S0278121.1:0-11342 GCA_010110895.2 Picea sitchensis | reverse complement strand
TTCTTACATTGGACTTATTCTTCCTTATTGCTAGGCCTTATTAATATTGACCTTTATTACATGGAAATATATTATTCTACCTATGTGAGGGTTTAGGTCCCTAAAATGTCCTCCCCCTTAAAAACAACCCTGTCCTCAAGGCTTGAGATGGGGAAATTGTTGCAGAATGGTAGTTAGTTCCCAAGTGGCATCTGTTGGAGTTGTATCTTTCCACTGGACTAACACTTCCTTGATGGTTCACTAACACAGATGACGCTCACGCTGGTCCAAAACTACGTGTAGTTGTAGCCAAATGTATCCTTTTTCATCCAACTCAGGAAGGTTGGTTTGAGTTTGGCACTTAGTTCCAATCACCTTATTTAAGAAGGAAACATGAAAAACATGATGGAGCTTAGAATGACTAAGAAAAGCTAATTGATAGGCCACCTATCCCACATTATTGAGAACAGTATAAGGAACATAAAATTTGGGCGCCAGTTTCTGACAATGGTCAGCCTTGAGGGAATTTGCTTGTAAGGTTGCAATCGAAGAAACACCTTATCCCCTTCTACAAATTGACGTTCAGAGTGACCTTGATCTGGTTGTTGCTTCATGCGATTCTGGGCCATGACTAAATTATCTTTGAGGGTATGGAGAATAGCCTCTTGAACTGTAAGCGTTTAGTCAACCTCCTGGACCTTCAAGACACCTAGAAAATATGAGAGAACTGAAGGTGGTGTTTTTCCATATACCGCATCGAAAGGAGTCATGCAGGTAGTTGTATGGTATGAATTGTTGTACCACCATGTAGCTAGTGGTAACCATTGAGCCCACTTATTTTTCCTTTCCGATGCAAAACACCTCAAATATGTTTCCAAACACTTGTTGACAATTTTAGTTTGACCATCAATCTGGGGATGATAAGTTGTGCTGAGATGCAATTGGGTTCCTTGTAGCTCGAACAGTTCTTGCCAAAATTTGCTGGTGAAAGTTGGGTCGCAATCAAAAACAATAGAATGCAGCATTCCATGAAGCCTTAAGACCTAACCCATGAAATGTTGAGCCACATTGGATGTTGTAAATGGGTGTTGAAGAGAACATAAATGAGCATACTTGGAAAGACGATCAACTACCACCATGATGACTGATTTATTTCTCGATTTAGGTAAGCCTACAATAAAATCCATAAAGATATCCCGCCAAATAGCAGGTGGAATTGAAAGCGGTTTTAGTGTGCCAAGAGATTTGACTGTTTCACCCTTGTTGCATTGACACACATCACATTCAACCACAAAATTATGAATGTCCTCTTTCATACCATCCCAGAAAAAAGAACATTTGACCCGGTCATAGGTTTTGGTAAACTCAGAGTTCCTAGTTGTGGGTATAGAATGAAGCTCATAAAGTACCGTGGATTTAAGTTTTGACTGTTTACTTAAATACAAACGGCCTTTGTATCAAAGCTCATCATTGAGCCAAGAGTGCCCTGGGGAAACTGGAGAATTAGACTGCAATTATTGTATCAGATGTGAACTTTTGGGATCATGTAGCCATTCCCGGTGAACAACTTGGAGCCAATCTAGTAAATGAAGGAGAGAGAAAAAAGGGACCCTTCATCTTCATATTTTCTGGAAAGTGCATCAACAACCACATTGTCTTTTCCTTTCTTGTAAATGATCTCATAATCATATCCAAAGAGCTTAGTCACCCATTTTTGTTACTCTAGATAGGAAAGGCCTTGTTCTAGAAACTACTTGAGGAATTGATGATCTTTCCTAATTTGGAAGCGTTGCCCCAATAGATAAGGGCGCCAAAGATCCACGGCATGCAGAATAGCCAACATTTCCTTTTCATAGATTGATTTTCCCAAATTTTTCTTGGACAATTGTTTGTTGGTAAAGTCCAAAGGCTAACCCTCTTTCATAAGGACAACACCAATTCCTTTCCCAGAAGCATCACATTCTAGGAAAAAGCTCTTTTTGAAATCAGGAAGGGCTAGGATTGGAGTGGTGCACATGGCCATCTTCAAGGTTTGAAAATCCTTAGCAGTTGTTGGAGTCCAACTGAAAGAATTATTTTTAAGGAGTGCAGTGAGAGGTGCCATAATCTTTCCATAATTCTTAACAAACTTGCGATAATAACCTGTTAAACCCAGAAATCCACACAATCTTTTGAGAGTCTTTGCATGAGGCCAATCTTGCATAGCTTCAATATTTTTAGGATCCACCCTGACATCGATCTTGCCAACAAGATGACCCAAATACTCAACTTCTGAGGCGCCAAAAGAACATTTAGATTGTTTGAGGAAACGTTGGTGATGAGAGAGTAGATGGAGGACTCGATCCACATGAGAAAGATGGGTTGTCTAGGTTTTACTATAGATGAGGATATCATCAAAGAAAACTAAGACAAAATGACGGAGAAAAGGATGGAAGACGTGATTCATGAGGATTTGGAAAGTGTAGAGAGCATTACACAAGCCAAAGGGCATGTCCAAAAACTCAAAGTGGCCCTCATGAGTTCTAAATGCAGTCTTAGGCATGTCTGCCTCTTTCATACTGATCTGGTGGTAGTCAGAATGAAGATCAAGTTTAGTAATGAACTGGGCGCCACTCAATTCATCCAATAGGTCATCAATGAAAGGAATGGGAAATTTGTCTTTAATGGTGAGTTTGTTGAGGTTGTGGAAGTCAGGACACATGTGCCAAGAACGTTCTTTCTTAAGGACCATGACCATAGGAGAAGAGTAGGGGATCGTACTAGGGCGGATAACACCTACGTTGAGCAGTTCTTTAACAATTTTCTCAATTTCATTTTTTTGCGAAAAGGGGTGACGATAGGGATGGATATTGGGAGGATGGATTCCTAGGACAAGGGGAATGGAATGATCATGAACACCAAGGGAAGGAGGGAGTCCCTGGGGAGTGGAAAAAACCACTTGATGTTTAGAGAGGATGGATTGGAGGTCTTGCGGCACAGAGGGTGTCTCAATTTCTTATATATCATGGAGTTCGGCAATAATTCCAGAATGACCTTTTTTGAGCATATTTTCCATACGATGGGATCTAATGATATCTGGGGAATTGAAGGTGATGCCTCAAAACTTATATTGTTGGCCCTCCTAGTTGAATTTCATGGTTAATTCCTTAAAATCCATGAGAATGGGACCCAAAGTCCTTAGCCATTCTACACCCAACACAATGTCATAACCGCCCATGTCGATAGAAAACATATGAGATTTCAGGTGGTATTCACCAATTTGGAGACGCGCATTTTCACAACACCCTCCACATTTCATGGACCTGCCATTGGCAATCATGATTTGAAAATTATTGACTGCATGGATATAGCAATTAGTTTCTTGGGCAATGCGGCGATGAATAAAATTATGGGTGCTTCCACTATCAACAAGAATGATGAACTTCCTATGCTTGATGTAAATAATTAGCTTGAGGGTTTGGGGAGCAGAGAAGCCATTTAGATAATTTAGGGAAATGATCGGTTCTACTTCGGGAGGGGTTATGTCAGTGGGTTCAGGTGACATGGACACAAGGGGAGCCTCAACATCCTCTTTCGAAACATCCTCTGAGATGGTCATAAAAAGATTTTGTTCCTTACACTTGTGTTTTGGAAAATATTTGTCATCACAATTATAACAAAGTAATTTGAGTTGGTTTTCATCCATTTCAGCCCTGGTAAATTTCTGGATCTTTAGTGGAGTAGAAGGAGGAGTGGGAGTTACTGGTTTAGTGCAAGGAATAAAGGAGGGTTTTCAGTTTTGAGAAGAGACAACTTGTTGTGCTCCCTTATCTCTTTTAGTAGCGTCCACCCAAATCTGAGGCTGAGCCATGAGGACATGGGCACAAATGTCATCCTTGAGGCCACTGATAAAACATTCTCGGGAAAAAGCATCAGACATGCCCTCTGTATGAAAATCTAGTGACTTAAAAGAAGCTATAAAGTCTTCCACTATGCCATATTTTTTCAACTTTTTCAAATGGCCTAAATGGTTGGTGTCAATGTCAAAGCATTCATAAATCTCTGCCACAAATTGTGGCCCAGCCACATACCCTTGGCAAGCATTTATTCTACATTGCCACCATTGCCAACATTCTTGATCTAGATGGAGAACACCATATTGGATTTTGGATAACTCATTCGTAATGCCATACAAACAGAAATAATGGTCCATTTGAGTTAACCAACTAGTGGGATCCGAGCCATCAAATTTGGGCACATCCACACGTGGAAGGCGTAGGTTACACTGAAAGTGATGGGGCTAAAAATTCTGGGAATGAGAGGAAGTTTCACCTTCGGTATGAAAAGGTGGTTCAGATAAGGGAATATCTGCAGGGATATGTAGCTTGGCACAGATCATCGTAGTGAAATATTCAAGTTGGGTAGTAATGTCTTGTTTGAGGTATTTTTTGAGTTCCTCAATTGAGGAGACAATGGAAGAATGCATGATTTCATTGATGGTGGAAATATTAACACTGAGTTGTCTCACTTCTTGTTGGGTTTATGTGAAATTAGAGTGCAAGGTATTGAAGCGAGCTTCCAAGTCTTGGCTATGGGTATGGACCATGATGATGAGGGAACACGAAAAGGGGCAAGTGGGACCACATAGAAAATCAGTTATGGGTGAAGTGTATCACAATGATCAGGGCGACGAGTTGAATCCAATGGGGTAAATCCCAAATAAGGGTGTTGGAAGGGGGTCAGGTCCACGATAATTTTTTTTCTTCCGAAAAATGATAGGTATGACTACGATAAGGGAGAAGAGAGAAATCCAATGGAATAGTTATACTCTAATCTGAATAATACTGCAGTGATGAAATTCCCAAGTGCTTAACAAGAAGAAATTCATAGTAATTTCACACCTCGAATGCAGGAGACACAGTTGCGCGTAAATAGATATTGTCTATTTTATTTTTTGTTTCTGTCCCAAAGGTTAGGTATTCAAGGGTTCTATAGACAAGGGTTTGCCTTGTGCTATAACTCTCTGATATACGTGCGGGGTCCAACAATAGTACTCAACCCAATATCTCAAGGAACCAACTAAGGAGGCTAGACTGTTCCCTTAGCCGTACTACCTGACTACCCAGGTACTAGAGAGTATCTTCCTGAGTGTTGTTCTCTGTGGTACCATAGCAGTTAGGCAGCCGATAAGTTTATCTATGGATGGATTCAGGAGATCTAGGCCGATCCGTATACAGATTTTGTCTGATGTGCTACCACTCGAAGGGGTACCAACACGGATTACAAGGGTGTCCAACATATGTGTGCTTAAGTACCACTTGCATTTCATGCGTGTATGAATCCCCGACCAGGGATGATTTTAAGGATGGAAATTTATTTTAAAATGTAGAAACCTTGGCTAATCTTACTAATCCTTCATATGCCAACCATAGATTTTTAGCGATATTTTTGTAAAAATATTCAAATTTCTAAGGATTTTATATAGTTTTTATAAAATTTTGGCGATTTTTAGGGTAAAATAATTTTATCCTATAGAATTTGGGAAAATCGTTTTTAAAATAACGAATCTCTTTTTTGGAAAAACCACGAAAAAGTAGCCCAGGAGCGAAATTTAGCCCCTAAAATCATCCATGTCCCCGACCACGGGTTTATACACATAATGATAGATCTATGTAGCTTAAATATGTCGGAATACGTCTCTACCCTGAAAAAAATTAAACCACAAGTTTTTGCCAAGGAAGGTGTTCTGATACCACTTGAATATTCCAGATATAAAAAAGTATGCAGAACATAAAAAAATATATAGAAATGGAAGATGAACAACAATATAACCAGAGCAACACCACAATAATACCAAAATTATACCAGAATAACACCAGAAAGAGCACTTTGATTATTGAGAGAAATGTTCACTTGCCTCTTCGAGGAGAAAACCTCCAGCAGAGCAGAGATCTATTACAATAATATCCAAGATAAAAGTGTTGAGATTCAACAAGAAGATCCTAGTGAAAATTATGCACCTACACTAGGATGGAGCCTCAAGCTATTTTTAGGTGGAAGTCTATTTTTAGATGATGAACAAATTCTATTTATAGATTATGTCTATTTATAGATGGTGAATGAATTCTATTTATAGATGTATGTCGATTATTATTATCCCTTAATAATAGTTGGACAATAAATATTAATCTATTCTCAATGAGCACTTGGAAATAGCTAACTGAAGTGGAAAATCAGTTAGCTATAGGAAATTCGAGTTCAAAGGTTGGTTGGTGGGACATGAAAGTCGAATTAGTTGTAACTGAGTGATTCGAGGTTGTAACAGAGTTGGAAGTGTAGTTATGTGAGTTGTAAAGTAGTTTAACTCAGTTAAGTGAGTTAAGATCAGTTGTACTAGTTGTAACTAAACATAAACTAGTGAGAGATCAGTGAATTAATTATTAATTAATTCACAATTAGTGATCTCACATGCAACTCAAGATTTACCATTGTTAACTACATGCATGTCAAATCCAATGGAGACCCAATTGAGATAAAAGGTGAAAGGGACAATTTGACTATCCGTTGTGACTTTAGTGGGTGCACTCATGCAACCACACACACATTGGATGTGCCCATGAGGATTGCGCAGCCTAGGCAAGAGGAATCCATTCATTGCAGGGATTGTGCAGAGGAGGTAGGTTGTTTGGAAGCAGTAAATTGGCACATGAATTTGTCAATTTTTGTATGACAGTGTGAGACGATTGTATATTGTACTGAGAGCTCTTGGATTAGAGTTTTGTATGAGATTGTTTCATGATCCATGATATATACATAATATATTATAGTGGGGTTTTTAGTTTTATGCTTTCCTAGTAAAAGCATCTGTGTTATGTGCGATTGATCTTTCTTCTTGATATTGCAATTGGCGATCGTGTTTTAAATTCCGCAAGAATATTTGTAGAAGAGATTATGTATTTAACAGTGGCATATAATTGTTAGATCAGGAGAATCCAGGCAATACATAATTTGTATTAAAATTTCTACATGGTATCAGAGAACAGAAAATTGTAGAAGTGAAGTAGAAGCTGAGTTTGTGACTGGATAGAATTCGAATTTGCAGAAAGAATTTCTTGGTGCTACAACTGATTCAAGATCGAAATGGATTTCAATGGCTTGAGGTTAGAGTATGCACTCGAGGGAATCTCAAACTACATTTCTTGGAAGGACAGGATGGAGGCAGTTCTCGAAGACAATGGCTTGAAGGAATTCATTGACAAAGATGTTCCTAAGCCAGATGTTGCAGACGCTGCAAATATTGATGCATGGCAAAAGAAAGTGGCAAAGGCGAGGAGGATCCTGTTGGAGGGAGTAAGAGGCCACATTGTCTCAAACCTCCATGGGAAATCCACACCATATGCAATGTGTAATGATTTGATGGATCTATTCCAAAACAACAGTGACCATAGGAAATTGGCGCTCAAATATAAACTCAGGAAGATCAAGATGGAGAAGGGCGACTCCATTCCAAAATATCTCACGAAGTTTATCCAATGTCAGGATGAGCTAGGGAGTGTGCGAATAACAGTCATTGATGATGATTTGGTGAGCTTGGCGCTCCTAGGACTTCCCAAGAGTTGGCACAGTTATCAAGACTCTGTCAATGGAAGGGAAAAATTGTCAGTTTGGGAACGACTATGGTCGAATCTAGTGCAAGAGGAGTTTAGGTGGAACACCAGAGATGGCTCTTCATCAAAGCATGATGATGAAGACGATTGTGCTTTGGCTTCCAAGGCAAGGAAAGGGAAGGGGAATAAATTCCATTCAAAATCCAATTCCAAAGGAAAGAAGTTGGATTTTTCCAAAGTGAATTGTTTTCACTGTCACGAACATGGGCATCTCGCTACTAAATGTCCGAAGAAGAAGAAGAAGAAGAAGGTTTTTGGAGCTGCAGCTGGTGAGGCCCTTGCCTCACAATTTGAACTTGACTTCTCCTTGATCGCATGAATGGTGTCAAGTGCATTGGGATCGGTGTGGTATTTGGATAGTGGCGCTTCCTTCCACATGACGGGAGATAAGGATATTTTCAATGACTTGGAGGAGAAAGATCTCAAAATGCATATAGAGATGGGCAATGATGGACGATACAATGCGACTAGAATTGGTACCATTACCTTTCAGAGGGATTCAGGTAAACCATTTCAATTGAAATATGTTATGCATGTTCCAGGTCTGAAGAAAAACTTAGTCTCAGTCACAATGTTGGAGGATAGAGGCTATGACATTTTTTCAGTGATGGAAAAGATTCCTTCAACATAAAACAACGGGTCAAGTCAAGAAGATAGGGATTTGAGTTAAGAATCTCTACAAGATGGAGGTAGATGGCTGTGTTGCCATGATGGGCAAGGCAGAAAAAGTTGTCAGCCGAGATGAGGGTGAATTATGGCACGAACGATTGGGCCATCTTCATCATGGAGCCTTGAAAATCATGCAACAAATATCTACTGGACTTCCAATGGGAACACTTGCTCAATTAGATCAGTGAAAGGGTTGCACCATGGGGAAGTATGTAAAGTCCACCTTTAATGAAAAGGAGAACTGTTCTTCGGTGATCCTGGAGAGAAGTCAAACAGACGTGTGTGGACCATTCTTGGTTGCTTCAACAACAAAACATAAGTATTATGTTATTTTTGTTGATGACTTTTATCGTAAATGCTGGATCTTCTTCATGCAGAAGAAGGATCAAACATTCTCAAAGTTCTGTGAGTTTAAAGCATTGGTGGAGAAAGAGTCGACGAAGCAAGTGAAGGCTTTGAGGAGCGATAATGGTGGAGAATACATCTCTAAAGAATTCAAAGACTTCTGCAACAAAGAAGCAATTCGAAGAGAACTCATAGCACCTCATAACCCACAAAAAAATGGGGTCATGGAGAGGAAGAACGAAATGATCATGGGTGCAGCACGAGCGATGTTGCATGATTAGAACCTACCAATGCATTTGTGGGTGGAAGCATGCAACACTGCGGTTTATGTGCAAAACTATTGTCCTCATAGAGTACTTGGCATGAGTACACCTGAAGAATCTTTCACTGGTAAGAAACATGATGTTTCTCATTTTAATATTTTTGGCTCATCTGTTTATGTGCATGTGACCAAGAAAGCCAGGAAGAAGCTAGAGTCGACTACTAAAGTTCGGATATTTGTGGGGTACAAAGAAACACCCCATAATTATCGTGTGTATTTTCCTAATAGTAAGATGATTTTTATGCAACAGGATATAAAATTCGATGAGGGGAAATCCATGCGGTTGTCGCTTGAGAGGGAGCTAGACTTGCATGCAGAGGAGGAGTTGTTGGTTCCCAAAGATGAGTCTCAAGATGTGGATCAACCACATGAGGAGGTTCATTGAGTGGAGGAAGCCACTCATGTAGAGCCATCCATCAGAAATGGCAGAAAGTGCACCATGGAAGCTGATAGATTGAGACTAGAAGTGGCACAGAATGTAGGAGACCCTACTTCACAACGCAGACAGAGACAGTCTCCTGATCGATTTACTGGATACATGGCTCTCATGAGAAAATGTATTGTTACTGAACCATATTCCTTTTAGGAAGCAGTGCAGGATCCCACTTGGGTTGATGCAATGGTGGAGGAGTATGACTCCATTGTCAAACAAAGTGCATGGGAAATTGTCCCAAGACCAGTTGACAAATCAGTGGTAGGTTCGAGATGGATCTACAAGGTAAAGAAAGTTGTTGATGGGAGTGTTGTGAAATACAGGGCCAGATTTGTATCCTGGGGCTTCTCATAGATCGAGGGGATATATTATGATGATACCTTTGCACCTATCACAAGGTACTCTTCCATAAGATCCATCTTTGCACTCTCAGCGCAGATGGGCTAGTGCATTCATTAGATGGATGTAAAAAATGCATTTCTCAATGGGATCATTGAGGAAGAAGTGTACATAGAGAATCCTGAAGGATTTGAGATCTTCAGTAGCGATTCACATGTGTGCCGACTCAAAAGAGCGTTGTATGGGCTAAATCAAGCACCACGTGCTTGGTACACTCGGATAGACAACTATTTCACCAGACTGGGCTTCACCAAAACTTAAGCGGATGCAAACCTATACCAAATTGTGGTGGAGGGTAAGCTTTTAATCATTGTTCTTTATGTTGATGATTTAATACTGACTGGTGATGAGCATATGATACACTCATGCAAGGAGGACCTTGCAAAGGAGTCCGAGATGAAGGATATGGGCCTCCTTCATTATTTCCTTGGATTGGAAATATGGCAGCGAGATGGTGAACTTTTTGTGTCTCAAGGCAAGTATGCAAGGGAGATACTAGGTAAGTTTCACATGGAGGGATGCAAACCCATGGATACTCCTCTTCCAGGAAACTGGAAGAAAGAGGATTCTACTTCTGGAGAGGTAGTGGATGCTCTTGTCTATCGACAATTAGTGGGTTTGCTAGTGTATCTAGTGAACACGAGATCGGACATTTGCTATGCGGTTAACCAGCCGAGTCAAGCGATGGTTAAGCCTACCAAGCTATTTTGGAAGGCGGGTAACCATGTCCTAAGATACCTGAGGGGAACATATGAGTATGGCTTATGGTACAGACAGACAGATGAGGTGAAGTTGCATGGCTTCACAGATGTAGATTGGGCAGGCAACCCAACAGGCAAAAAGAGCACATCAGGGGGGATATTTAGTATTGGATCTACAATTGTTTGTTGGTACAACAGGAAACATAGATCCATGGAACTCGGTTCAGCAGAAGATGAATACATGGCAGTGAGTCAAGCTGCATGTGAGGCTATTTGGATGAGGAAGATCTTGGTTGGTTTGTTTGGTTCTCATTTAGATATGACAGTGATTCATTGTGATAATCAGAGTTGCATTAAACTCTCGATTAATCCTGTGTTTCATGATAGATCTAAGCATATGTATATCCGGTATCATCAAATCAGAGATTATGTGCAGCAGAAGATCATGTTGCTTCAGTACATTCTTATGGAATATCAGGATGCAGACATTATGACGAAGGCGCTCACCAGGAGAAAATTCGAATACCATAGAGACAGGATCGGGGTGAAGGATAATCCCTTTCTTGTTGAGAGGGAGTGTTGAGATTCAACAAGAAGATCATAGTGAAAATTATGTACCTACACTAGGATGGATCTTCAAGCTATTTTTAGGTGGAAGTCTATTTTTAGATGATGAGTAAATTCTATTTATAGATGATGTCTATCTATAGATGGTGAGCGAATTCTATTTATATATGTATGTCGACTATTATTATCCCTTAATAATAGTTGGACAATAAATATTAATCTATTCTCAATGAGCACTTGGAAATAGTTAACTGAAGTGGAAAATCAGTTAGCTATAGGAA
>SNQJ01S0278120.1:0-11342 GCA_010110895.2 Picea sitchensis | reverse complement strand
TGAGAAGACAAGAAGAAGAGTAAGATGGAACAGAGGAGGAAGGGGACAAAGCCACAATTCTTTCGAAATAATTCTCAAGGACATCCAACTCCTAAGGAATCCAAGATGGCTGATACAATGGGGAAAATACCAAGGTAACCACCTAATAAATGTTGGGGTTGTGGGGGAGATCATATGTACAGAGATTTCCCTCATAGAGGTGAAAAAGTGAGGAATGTTCACAATGTAAAGAAATATGAAATAGTGGAGGACATGGGAAAAAATTACCTAGGATCTACGTAGCTCTAGATAACAAGCAAGTTGAGTTTCAGTCACATATGATTGAAATGGAAGGTAATATCAACAACCAACCCATTTCTATTTTGATTGATTCAGAAGCTAGTCATAATTATCTAGATCCTAAGATGGTGGAAAGATTTCATTTGCGAAGAAGAAATCTTGGTAAACCTTGGATGGTGGAACTAGATACAAGAGATAAAAAGAAGATTAATGAGATGGTTAAGGCATTCCCAATGGACATAAATGGATTAAGCACAAGGGAATATTTGAATATCATACATTTGGGCTCATATGAATGCCTAATTGGTATGGATTGGTTGGACCAACATCATGATGTTCTAGACTATTATAATAAGTATTTTACCTTCTTGTATGAAGGAGGAAACCCGAGGATAGTTCAAGGTATTCCAAGAGTAGTAACCATCAAAGAAGTTTCAACCTTAAATAGTTGAAGAAAAACATCAGGAAAGGATGTCAAGTATTTTCATCACATATGGAGGAGACACCTAAGGATAAAGTACCAAGTATTGAATATTATTTAGTCCTCAAAGAGTTTGAAGATGTATTTAAAGAAATATTGGGGCTGACACCCAAGATAGATATTGATTTCTCAATAAATATGATGCCTGGAGCATCCCCGATACACAAGACTCCTTCTAGGATGAGTACACCAGAGTTGAAGTAGTTACAAATGAAGTTGGAGGAACTTTGACATAAGGGGTATATACGCACAAGTGTTTCACCTTGGGGTGCCCCAGTATTATTTGTGAAGAAAAATGATGGAACCTTGAGGATTTGCATTGACTTCAGGCAGTTGAACAAGGTAACTATGAAAAACAAGTATCATTTTCCAAGGATAGATGATCTTTCTGATTAGATGAAAGATGATAAGGTATTATCTAATATTGATCTTAGGTCAAGTTAACACCAAGTAAGAATTAAGGAAGAATACATTAGCAAGATTTCCTTCAGAACAAGGTATGGCCATTATGAGTTCACAATGGTGCCATTTGGTTTATCAAATGCACCAACTATCTTCAAATCTTTAATGAATGGTATTTTCAGAGAATACTTGGATAAGTTTGTGATTGTATTTTTGGATGACATACTTATTTAATTAAAATCTAAAGAAGAACATGAAAAACACTTGAGGATGGTTCTAAAAGTACTAAGAGAACTTCAACTATTTGCAAATTTGAGCAAGTGCTCATTCTACCAGTGACATATATGTTACTTGGGGCATATTATTTTAGAGGAAGGGATAACAATGGAAACAGAGAAGATAAAATCCATTGAAGGGTGGCCAACACTAAGGAATGTCTCTGAGGTGAGATCATTCATGGGAATTGTAGGTTACTATAGGAGATTTATTGAGGGATTCTCAAAGATTGCACACCCAGTCACTTCCTTGCAAAAGAAGTGTCTGAATTTTGAGTGGACATTGGATTGTGAAAGGATTTTCCAACATTTGAAATATTTATTAACAAGTGCTCCAATATTAAGGATTTCTAATCCAAATGAAGACTTCATTGTATGCATTGATGCCTGTAAAGTAGGACTTGGTGGAGTTCTTAGTCAGAATGGGCATCTGGTATGCTATGAATCAAGGAAATTAAAGGAGAATGAAGGGTATTATGCTACCCATGATTTGGAATTGGAATCCATAGTGCATGTCTTGAAGAGGTGGAGGCACTACCTCATGGGAAAAAGATTTGAGTTGAGAATAGACCATAGTGGTCTAAAATATTTATTTGGACAACCAACTCTAAATGTTAGGAAAAGTAGGTGGCTATAATTCTTTAGTGAGTATGACTATCGTATAAAGCATATCAAGGGTAATGAGAACAAGGTGGTTGATGCACTCAGCAGGAGAGTGCATGAGATGTATGCTACAACCATTACCATGTACAAACTAGATTTGAAAGATAGAATTTTAGAGGCTGGAAAATCAGATCTACAATACATGGAAATAAACACCAAATTACAACAAGGTATTTTGCAGCAGAAAATTGAGATTTTTGAGTTAAAAGAGGATGCAATTCTTTTGTACAAAGGCATAATTTATGCGTCAAATTCTCAGAAATTGAAAAATCCAATTTTAAAAGAAATGCATAATGTGCCTTATGCTGGGAACCCAAGTTACTAGAAAACTATTGCAACTGTAAAGAGCCAATATGGTTGGCCAGGTATGAAGAAAGAGGTTGTTGATTTTATTGTCAACTGTTTGGAATGTCAAAAATTCAAGGATGAGCACAAACACCTAGCTAGTCTGCTATAGCCATTACCCATTCCTGAGTGGAAATGAGAAGTTGTAACAATGTATTTCATCTCCAAGCTTCCCAGAACAACCAAGCAACATGATTCCATCATGGTGGTGGTGGATAAGCCTACTAAAGTTTACCACTTTATTCTAGTAAATCTCACTCACAAGGCAACCAACATTGTTGATATTTATATGAGATAAATTGCTCGAATACATGGTACACCCAAGACAATTGTGTTTGACAAAGATCCAAAATTTACATCAAATTTTTGGAAAGGATTATTCAAAGGATTTGGGACCAATCTAAAATTTAGCACAACCTATCACCTAGAGTCAGATGGACAAATAGAGAGGGTGAATCAAGTGATTGAAGACATGTTGAGGATGTATGTGATGTCTAAACCATCTAAATGGGAGGATTATTCGCATTTGGTGGAGTTTTCTTATAATGATTGGTATCAAACATCTCTAAAGATGATCCCATTTGAGGCACTTTATGGAAGAAAGTGAAACACACCAGTGAGTTGGGACACCCCAACAGACAGAGAAGTGGTTGGACTAGAATTACTCAGGGAAATGGAAGAGCAGATGGTGAGGATAAAAAATAAAATAAAGGTTGCCTAGGATAGGCAGAAAAGTTATGTTGATAAGGGAATAAATCATAGAGATTTAAAAGTGGGTAACCATGTGTTTTTAAAAGTAAAGGCCCAGATAAGTTCCTTGAAGTTGAGAAATTGTTCAAAACTGACAACTCGTTATTGTGGGTTGTTTGAAATTCTGGAGAGGATTGGTTTTGTAGAATACATGCTTGCCTTACCTGCATCGATATGTATTCATAATGTATTCCATGTATCATTGCTTAAAAAGTATATACCTAATGCTAATCATGCCATTGATTGGAATGTGATTTAGGTGGAGTAAGAAGGAGACTCCTAAGTTCATTCGGTATGCATATTGGATTGGAAAGTCAAGCTACTCTGGAATCAAGCAATAAGACTGGTAAAGGTCCAATGGACTTGTTACGGTCCTAAGGATGCAACTTGGGAGCACGATGATGCTATGCAGACAGAGTATCCACATCTGTTTCAGGACTTTTGAACTTTTGATTGTATATGTATATCATCTGCACTGAGGACAGTGCATAAATAAGGGGGAGGGGAACGTAATACCCCTAGGTTGAACCCCATTGTAAATGTAAATGTAATTGTACATATAGGATTATGAGCCAGGATACTTTGGGGCCAGAGAGCCTGTATGGTTATTGGGCTAGTGAGCTAGAAGCTGAAAGACCAACAAGCCTATTTTTGTAAAATGCAATCACACTGAGTTTTAATGAAAAAACATCATTTATGTAGACCAACCATGTAAAAGAGTATGAGGGGATAAACTCCACTTGAATGGGAAACGGGGGATAAGAGTCTGGCGAAAAGGGGCTAAGCTAGGGGGCTTAAGCCAAAAGGGATATTTTATTAATATTCCCAAAAATGTATAAAGTATAAATTATGGATATTTAAATATATCCTAAGTCCTTATGTTGAGGAACATATCACCTTGTGAGGGAATCCATGTGGATCCAATCTAGTTCCCAACATGACCACTGTCAAGTTGGGAACATGCAAATACAATTAGGGGAATTTAGTTCATTTGATCGATCTTCCCATTATCATTCACACCTCACTACCTCTATGCTACTATCATTTGGACCTTCATGATGCTAGTATGCATACATGTACCTGTACCAGGACCATGGTTAGATTTGGATTTGGATGAAAGAGGTAGGTTGTCAGGCCCATAAGACATTGAAGAAGCGGGTTGTCAGGATCGTAGGACATTGAAGGAGAGGGTTCTTAGGCCCGTGAGCATTCTCTCCAGGTGAGAGAACTCCTACGAATTGATTCCCAAGGTGCTAAGTTGCA
The DNA here is from genome assembly GCA_010110895.2 of Picea sitchensis. Classification (NCBI taxonomy): domain Eukaryota; kingdom Viridiplantae; phylum Streptophyta; class Pinopsida; order Pinales; family Pinaceae; genus Picea; species Picea sitchensis. The sequence continues at coordinate 6,884 of SNQJ01S0278120.1, read as the reverse complement.
GCTACATGGCTTTGAGACTTCTCGTCGGGCCTGTTGTTGAAGCCCCAAAAGGGAATTGGGGTAGTCGAAGGATTGTTGAGCATAGAAGGGGCACACTTCTTGGGGTGGGACATGCATGTGGGGAATTTGGGACTGTAGGTTGTTAGTTTGAGTTGAAACCTGTGTTTGAGTTTGTATGATGTTAGAGAGACCTTATCCTGGTTAGAAATCATTTACCTACGTGGAGTTTTAGCCCCAGCTCGGAGGTGAGCCATTGTTGAGAGTTTATGAGTAGTGTGATCTAAGGCTAGGAGGAACATGGAAGGTCTGCACACAGTTGGTGATCGTTTTACTAAATATAAGTGTTTGTTGTGTGTTAATTTATGTGTTATGTTAATATTTATTCATTTATTGTTATGGGTTTTATGTATATGATGTATTTGTATATAGTTGTTATTATTTTTCATTAATATGTGCACTTGCATAGAAATTTATTTAATTAAAATGTATCATAGTTAAAAATTTTGTGTGGCATTGCCCAACAGGAGTCTGGGGATGCTACACAGATAATCAAGATAATTTTTTTCCCGTTAGCTCCCCTTCCACTAGCCTAGAAGCTCCACAATAAGAGCCTTCGACTCCTTTTAAGTCCTATTCTATAGATTCTTTGCTAGGTCTTGTTTTTTAAATGTGCAATGAGATCCCAGACTTGAAATTCAGCGTTGAGCAACCCAATCAATGAATTTTCTTGCTCGTGGAGCTGCAAGCTGGCACAAATCTTCAACGACTGGTTCCATGGATGACTGCTCATGACGCCATTATGTTATTCTCCCCTCTTCCTCTCCCAACGGGAAATTCTACTCAACAAGGATAGGTTCTTGATCATGAATAATTGTGTTCTTATCTTAGTACACAATTTTGGTCTTAGCTTATTTCCTATAGCTCATGATAGACTATCATTTTAGTTGAAATATCTAGATAGTAGAAAAAATCTAAGAATGAACTATTTTTTTACCTCTCAAGGTGATGATAAGCTTGAATATTAGTTGCGACAGGTTGATTTCCTTCTATGGCGACCTTGTGAGCAACATATGATCTGTATGTATGTGACATTTTATAGCAGGTAATTCAACTAAAAGAAACCAAAGAAACACAAGTCTAAATCATATTTCTTATTTGTCATGGAATACAATTCATGCATGACTGTTCTATGTATATTGTCACTTCAATGTAAATATCATAGAAATTTCCATTATGTTCATTATTTTTTTCTTCTTTTTGCTTTATTTTCCTTCTATTATATTAAATGATTTTTTTAAACAATATGAATCATTTCTACTAGTTTTTTGTGTCCTGTTAAATTAAAAAATATATATATTGTCTTTATTTTTCTTCTATTTTGTTAAATGATTTTTTTTTGTGTTTCATTAAATTAAAAAAAAATATATATATTTACTATTTTTATTTTTTCTTCTATATTGTTAAATGAGATTTTCTTCTGTCTAGTTAAGAGATTTGTTTTTTTTACATTATTATTTTTCAATCTTATCTATTTTTCAAAAACAAAAAAACAAGATAGTGAGAGTTTTGTGAATTTTTTTTCTTTATTTTATTTTATTTTTTCTTAAAATAAAATAAAGGAAAAACATTAAGAAAAAAAGGAAATACCATTTAAATGAACAAAAGAAAAAGAAAAACAAAGACTGAAAAAGAAAAAAAGGAAATACTATTTAAATGAACAAAAGAAAATTAAAAAGACTGAAAAAATGACAAAAAAAAAATGTATGTATTTAGAAACACATTAAATTACATTACAATAGAAATATAAAGTAAAATAAGAAAAGTCATTTAGAAAACGACCAAGAAAATGAGAGAAGAGAAGTCATTTAGAAATAAGAAATTTCATTTAGAAAAACAGTAAATGCCAGTAGAAATGTCACTTAAAAGATGAAATAAAAATAAAAACAAAGACCACGAAATGAGCGGTAAGGGTGAGTAGAACAGAAATTTGAAGGATATTTACGTTGCACCGAAAACACGGATGGCTTGGCTTTCGTTTTAGAGGTAGAAGTGAATAGAACAGAAATTTCAACTATATTTACGTTTCACTGACATCACGGACGGATATCATATGCATTCATTAATTTTACTCTTTTATAATAGGTGGTCAATATCTAATTTGCTATGCAGTATTGAATGTTGTTATAAGTGGCGTAGAGTAGTTGAATCTGAAAATAATTTTGATGTAACGGTCTATATACCACCTACTACAGCATTCAATGTTATTGAGCTGCAACATTTAATGTTGTTGAATAGCAAGCTGGATATTGATTACCCTTACAACTAAGAGACTTGGCAAAATAGTGCACCCTAGTTTTTTAAGTTGGTTCTAGTTGTGAGTTTATTTTGTATTATAGGTTTTGTTTGGTGAAATTGTGTTTCTTGTTGTGGGTTTATTTTGTATAATAGGTTTTTCCTGTCTGGGCTTTCCTCTTAACGGTAAGCGTGAGTATAAGAGAAATTTACGTTGCGTGAGTATTATGTTTACGTTGCACGGATATCACAGGTATTCATTACTTTTACTCCCTGAAAACCACGAGACGTGGTAGAATAGTGGACGCCGGCTTTCTTGGTTGCTTCCAGCTGCGGGTTCATCTCACACGGTTTAGATGTCACTGTATTGGGGAAGAATAGCAGAATAGGGATTTGAAATCCCTATTAAATGTAGGGAGCATTTTCCTTTACTTTAAGGAAAATGAGCATATTCATTTTCCTTTAATTTTAATGAAATCCTTATTAAATGTACTGAGCATTTTAATGAAATCCCTATTAAATGTACTGAGCATTTTCATTTTCCTTTAATTTTATTAAATGTACTGAGCATTTTCCTTTACTTTAATGACGGCTTCCTAATCTAAAAAGATCGACGCAAAAATTATTAGCGATGGAACATTAGGGTCTATGATCGAAATAGAGACTTTATCTTTGATTATGATAATCACAGATATGTGAAATCTGCAGGGTGACATGAGTTATTTTTTAAGGCCTTATTTTTTGTTTTTTTGGCTATGTAAATCTCAACAAAATTGTTGTTTTTTTGTTGTTTAAATTGTATTTAAGAATGTATAAATGAAATAGTTGTTTTTTTTGTTTAAATTGTATTTCTGAATGTATAAATGGATTTAGTGTGCTGAAAAAATGGATTATCCAATCATTCCTGCCCTGATTTAGGGCAAATCAAACAGAAAAATGCAAAAGAACCAATTATAGATTTTTTTTCTTTTGAAAATTATAATACTATTAAAGTTTTTTATTTACAATTTTTTAGTTTTGATGGAAATGAGATATGTTTTTGTATAACGTCTTCATTTAGTTTAGTGGTAATGGAAATGTGGATTACTTTTAACAGTAGTATGATACTTTTTCTCTAAATTATAATGCATATGTTCACTTTAAGACTATTTTTCCATATTCTTTAATATTAATTTTATAAATTTTTAAAATTAATAAATTCAAGTTCACCTTATAATTTGTTTTCTAAATGAGTGAGAAAACAAAAAAATACTCTAGAAATAAAAGGCCCGTGTATTTTAAACTTATATATATATATATATATATAGAGAGAGAGAGAGAGAGAGAGAGTTTTGTGTGTGCACAGCTTCATCAGTGATGAATAAGATTGAGGAGCTGAAAAATGGATTTTTTTTTGTTTATGTAGTCCAAATAACCAACTTATCCAACACCTAGAGGAAAATAGGAAATAACAAGAAATAACATGCACTAGTTTTTATTACATAAATTCATAACTATGAAAAACTTCCCTCACCTTTACATGTTTCAAAAGGAAATCTTAGCATTAGGACCTATTTTTCTCTCTCGACCATACTTAGGGTCCTAGGCTCATCCAGTTTGTGCAAAACCACATAATGTCACCTTGAATACCACTTGGGGGGTCAAAAACCCCAAATAGAGGGCATGTGTCATGGTTGGAGGCCTTGTTCATGGTGCTTAAGGCCCAAAAGCTTCATTTTCCTATGTAAGGTCATTTGTTTTTCTTTTTAACCATGCTCTAGGCCCCTAGACCCATCACTACTACCTAAAACCAATTAATGACAACCATATCCCACTTAGAGGCCAAAGATCACATAGAAATGTCTTATGTGGTGTTTCAATGCATCTTTCACCATAATTGAGCACACAAAAATTTGTTAAATTTTGAAGGACCTTGTTATACTTCTTTGACCATTAGCGAGATGGAAAGACCCATTATTATCAGTAAAAACATCATATTGTCCCTTGGTAAACCACTCGTAATAAAAAAAAATCCCAAGAGATGTATTTTTTTGTGGATTGTAGGTGTTTTTCATGGTGATTGAGATCAAGAAGCATCAATTAGGGAAAAGGTCATTGTTTTCGTCCTATTAACTTGGTTAGACTTATAGATCCATTCACGGTGCATAACTAACCTAATCATGGTGCAAAATTAAACTAATTGTGGTAGTTCAAGGATTTGTCCATGATGCTTGAGCTTGAGAAGAAAGGTTTAGGGAAAATTTCTCTTGTTTCCCTCCCCTAACTATGGTCAGGAACTTAATACCTCATAACGAAACCCATATTCAACTTAGATGTAAAAAAAAAATTGGAGAGGGCTCATGTCATTTTTCCTACATGTTGTTCATGGTCCTTGAACTCAAGAAGGTCTAATTAGGGATTAAGGTCACTATTTCCCCTTAGACCATGTTTATTCCTTCACACACATTTCCAGTGCACAAACCTACTCATAGTTATTGTATCCACTCAGAGGCCAAAGACCCCTTACAAAGTTCATGCATGTTGGTTCGAGTATTGTTCAAGGATCTTCATCTTGAGAAGATTCAATAAGATCCAAAGACATTTGGTTTTAGTCTTTGATGATGGCCAAGGTCTTACAAACCATATGTTATCCTATGTGGTTGTCTAAGGATGTGTTAATGGTGCTTGGGCCAGGCACATTATGTTTAGGTCCCAAGGTTGTTTTTTTCCTTCGCCAACCAATGTCAAGGGCCAAATGATGTTGTTTCCCTACCATGACTATAGTAAAGGACTCAAGACCCAACTCAATGCATGAAGCATCTTAATGGCACTCATATCCAACTCCTAGGGAAAAGGCCCCTTAATCAGGATTCATGTCACTATGTCTAGGTTTTGTTTATAGCACTTGAGCTGAAAAAGGTTCAATTAGGGCTTAAGGACCTTGTTTACTCCCTTGACTGTGTTTAGGAATCCAAACCCCATTTCTAGTATTCAAAACATACTCATGGAACTTGTATCTCACTTGAAGGCCTATAAAAAACCCATACAGAGGACTGATGTGTTGGTTCAAGGACTCATTCAAGTCTCTTGAGCCTCAGAAGATTCAACAATATCCCAAGGCACTTTTTTTCCTTCCTTCACCGTGTTCAAGGCCTTGCAATCCATCTTTGATGAAAAAAAAAGATCCTAATGACATCGATATCCAATTTTGATGGAAAATACCTCCTAACGAGGGTTTGTGTTATGATTTTTGGATTTTTTTCATGGTGATTTAACCTTAGAAGCAATGTTTAGGGACTAAGGCCAAATTGTTTTCCTCCCCTTAGATATTAACACCCTTCCCCCCCACGACCATGATTATACCACAAAGCCCCTTTCTAGTGCACAAAACCTACTCATGGCACCCATATCACGCTCAAATGCTAAGAACCCCAACCATGGCCCCATGAATGATTCATGGTGTGGGTCCATGACACATTCTTGTTTAGGGTGTGTGTTGTGGCTTAATCATGGTTCCCATATTCCTCTAACAAGCCAAAGAAAACATAAAAGGGTCTTATGTGGTCATTTGAAGATGCTTTCAACACCTTAGCCTTAGAATCCTTGTGAGTAATAAGTGTCGTTTATGGAAATTGAGTGCGACAAGTTTCATGTAGGGAATAATTCCCATTATTTTCCTCCTGTCACCTTGGTTGTACTTGTAAATGCATTCTTGGTGCACAACTAACCTAGTGATGGTTCTCATAACACCCTTGGAGGTGATTGCTAGCCAACATATGTCGGATATGGAGGTTTGAGGACTCATCCATGGTGCTTGATCGTGAGAAGCAAGGTTTAGGGCCACAAGATATTGTTTTCATCCCCCAATTATGGTCACATACCCAAGCCTCATCCATGATGCCAAAAACCTCACAATGACACCCATACTCAACTCAAATGTTACAAACTCCCTATAGAGGGTGCTTGTCAAGGTTTCTAGGTGTTGTTCATTATGCTTGATATTGGGAATGTTCGATTAGAGCATAGGAACATTATTTCCCTTTTGACCATGTTTATGCTTCAATACGCATCTCGAGTGCAAAAAACCTACTTGTATCCCACTAAAAGGCCAAATACCCTATACAAAGTTCCTACATGTTGGTCCGAGTACCTATTCAAGGATCTTGATCTAAAGAAGATTCAATAATATCCTAATACACTTTTTTTTAGTATTTCATGATGGCTAAGGCCCCACAAACCATCCATGCTCCTGCGTGGTGGTATGAGTGTAAGGATTGATCAAGCTCTGATACCATGTATAAATTGTTGCACGCCTACAAGATCTAGAATCTAATTGAAAAGCGATACAATATCAATTAAGAAGAAGAAAATACAAGAGAATAATAAATCAATCTCAATTCTCATTAATCGTTGAAACAATAATAATCATCCAAGGATGAATGAATAATCCCTACAATACAATGCAATAGAATGTAATATATAAGAATTAGTCATGGAACTATGATAGGCTTAACTACATGCAAAGTGGAGTGAACTAGATCCTGCATGCAAAGTGGAGTGAACTAGATCATGCATGCAATGTAAAGTAAACTAAATCATGCATGCAAAGTGGA
>SNQJ01S0278119.1:0-11342 GCA_010110895.2 Picea sitchensis | reverse complement strand
CTTTCTGGAAGAAGGAACACTTCGACAGCTTCCCATACAGTTTGTTCTCCCTAAGGCAAGACAATACTACTCGCAAGTGTTCCTCGTGTTCTCTTTCATTTCTGGAATATATGAGAATGTCATCCAGAAAAACTTGTACAAATCAATCTAAATACTTCCAGAATACGCCGCTCATGAGGCTCATGAACACTGCTGGCACATTGGTCAATCCGAAAGGTACTACAACAAACTCGTAATGTCCAAACCGAGTTCAAAAGGCAGTTTTTGGGATGCCACCTTCCTTAATCCTTAACTGATGATATCCAGATCGCAAATCGATCTTTGAGAATACCGTTGCTCCTTTCATCTGATCGAAGAGGTCATTTATTCGCGGCATTGGGTACCTATTTTTCACTGTAGCATGGTTCAAGTCCCTATAGTCTATACACAGTCGTAAGGATCCATCCTTCTTATTTACAAAAATTATCGGTGCACCCCAAGGTGAAACACTGGGCCTTACTAGCCTTAAGTCTAGTAACTCCTTCAATTGCATTTTCAATTCACAAAGTTCCGGCGCTGTCATTCGATACGGAGTCTTGGATATTGATTATGCACCAAGTTTTAGCTCAATGGTAAAATCAAGCTCCCTCTCAGGAGGTAATCCTGGTAATTCGTCTGGAAAAACATCCTGAAATTCTGGCAATACTGGGTACTAACCCAATGAGGGTCCCTTCCTTTCATTCACTACTTCTACTACATAAAGTCGACACCCTTGTCTCAAGCATCGCTTGACCTTCATAGTTGATATAAAGCGTAATGACACTTTTCTCTGTACACCCTGAATCTCTATCGGTTTTCCTTCATCATTGACATAAAGCACCTTCTTTGTGAAGCAATCTATCAAAGCTCGATGAGCTGCTAACCAATCCATTCCAATGATTAAGTCATATTCCCCAAGAGCAGTGACGTATACCTTCAACCTGGTAGTGCACACTCCTAGGTTTACTATATAATTATCGACACTAGGTCCTACAGCTTGTTTTTCCCCCGAAGCCATCTCGACTTGCTTAAATTCATCGTGCTCATAGGCTACCAACCCACTCTTTTCTAATGCAGATGGTGAAATGAAACTATCTGTCGCACCAGAATCGAACAAAATTTTAACACTAATATGATTTAGCGTACCTGATGACTCCAGCACGGTGGATTGATGTTCGGCCTGGCGGTTATTAACCACTGCGTAAATCTGATGGTTGCTATTTGACCTCCCCATTGGTGCCTTTCCATCTCTATGCACAAACCCTGATTGTAACTCTGGGAAATCCCGTTCGTAATGGGGTCCTTCACATCTCCAACGGGCAATACGAGAAAGAACCGGTGCACTGTTATGTGACTGATTCCTAAACGAGTTCCTTCCCTTAGAACCCCTACCCCTACTAGATGTTCCTCAAGATGGTCGTGGGCCTGTCTGCACCGTTGGCGGTGAACGAGATGCTGCACTAGTTGCCATTGAAATCCCTGCAGCTACTGTCCTTGGCATGAATCTGTTACCATAAGATGGTGGTCTTGAGCCCCCTCCCCTAGGAAATGTCCTTGGGGTCTTTCCTACAAATCCAGAGCGATGCATAAATGCTGACCTTGTACCCCCTATTAAGTTTATGTGTTCTTCCGCATAACGCGCACTTTCTACCACCTCCGCTACTGAAGACGGTTTCCACATCCGCACCATAGCTCTTATCTTCGGGTTCAATCCATAAACGAAGCACTCTTCCTGTCGTTGGTCATTGTCCATATACGAAACATACTTGACTAGCTCCATAAACCTGATCTCGTATTCTTCTACAGTCATGTTTCCTTGTACTAAGGCATGAAATGCCCCTACCTGTTGCTCCCCGTAGTATGCTGGTAGATATTTCCTTCGGAACCTCTCCTCGAAAAGTTCCCAAGATACTGTGTCAGGGGTAAGGTGTAGTTGTCTTTCCAAGTTTCCCCACCAGTTTAAGGCGCTATCTCTTAACTGGAAAATTGCGATCTTTGCCTTTGAGTTGGACGCATAGTCTCTTAAGGCAAAACACCTTGTCATGCCTTCCAACCATGCTTCCGCGCATTCACTGGCGTGACCTCTAGCAAACTACAGAAGTTTGATCTTCTGCAATTCTCGTGTGATGTCTTCAGGTGGAAATTCTCCCCTTGAATTCCTTGATGCTTCTGGATTACCCATCCCAGGCGGTGGGAGTTCCACTTCAGTCCCTGCTAGCTAGCGCCCCTTTAAAGTCTCGTTAATGGCCTCCAATGAGCGCAGTATGAGGGCTAGTTCGGGCGATGGTGGTGCTGGTGCTGGTGGTGTCAGTGGTGTTGATGGTGTGGGTGGCGTCGGTGGTGCCCGTGACGACGCTCCCCTACCTCGACCCCTTCGAGTCCTAACCATATTGTATGACTTAGCCTGCATCACCCCAAAGTTATCAGGGTGAGTTCCAGGATGTTTCAAATTGGTACTACTTAAACTTAGAAATAGGGTTAGGCGTAAGCTTTCTTTACTTGTTTGTAAACAAACATTACTCCATCAGGGGAATTGGCTCGGTTTGGGTTAGGATGAAGCGTCTAAGCTTGGTTGACATCGAACTTTAAGGTAGATTAACCTTACACTTNCCTTATTTATATATAAATCATTTATACTAAATTATTTAATTTATTTTAAATTATTTTTAACACTTTATACTATATATATATAAATATTTGAACGTATACCCAAGGGTTCGGGCATGCATGGGTTCCACGTGCTCGTCTGGCTTCTGCACCTACCGTGACTTATTCCCGACTCTGTATCGGGGTTTCGGACTTTTTGCTGTCGTGAAATATTTACCTTTCCAAACCCTGATTTGCGATGGGCTCAGTCTCTATGAGCTAGCCCCTTACTGACTATACCTTGGTCCATATGACCGCGCTCACAATCTTATTACCATAAACCCTCCCATTGGGATTTGTGCTCAACTTTCCCGATGGGCCCTTTTCTTCGTTAGCCCCTTTTACTACGACCTTGGTCCATATGACCGCCCCCGCGACTGTGGACTTATATCACCCTATCGGGATTTTGGTGTTTTGGCGTTCATGATGTCAACGCGCACACGTCCTTAGGATTCTCGATTTCCCGATCCACGATGCACATGTGAGCTCTATCAGGTATCGCGAAATCGTGACTTCTAATGCAACGATTCCTATGTATGCAAAACCTCAAAATGCCGAATCCCGACTCTTTCAGATCCTCTGACACGCGTCCTCAACGTGAACGGCTCGGATCTCATCAGGAAATCGCGGATCGTGATTTCCTGTTGCACAATTTCTTTACCCTCGAAAACTCCGATGCCCCCAAACACCGACTCATTAGGATCTGATGCCATGCGTCCTCGCCGATGGACGGTTCATAACTCCCGTCGGGATATCGCGAATCGCGACTCCATCATGCGAGTATTCCTGGCCCTTGAAAATCCCGATATCCCGATTCCCCGGTTGGCTGACAGATGGCCTCCACTATGCCTCTGTCCTTCTCCTCTGCTATGATGACAGTTGGCCCCCACTCATCGGGGTTTCACGGATCGTGAATTCAAAGTTCTTAAACATCATGTCCCCGGGATTCCCAATTTCCCGATGGGCCAAACGTCGATGGTTTTCGATGGTTGCCACCTATCCCACAGATGGACGGCTGTGATTGTGTCGGAATTTTCCCATGGATTTCCCGACTCTACCTGGATGACGAACACCTGTCCTCCATTCTGACTCTAGTGGTCCCACCACGCTTATGTCACTGTCGGGATATCGCCGATCGCGATTCCCAACGACGCGGTTTCTTTGTCTTCGAAAACTCTGATTTCCCTATCCACGACTATTCGGGATCTCCTGACATGCGTCACGCACAATGGACGGTCCAGATCCGATCGAGAAATCATGTATCGCGATTTCAACCTACACAAGTCTCATGTCTCCGAAAACCCTGATTTCACAACTCTTCGGGATCTTCCGACACGCATCACTACCGTTTGGATGGCTCCGATCCTATCGGAAAATCACAAATCATGATTTCATTATGCAACGGTTCTACACTCCTAAAATCTCCGATGGTAAAATCCTGACGCCTCCCCAAAATGCTGACACGTGTCCTGCCGAGATCAACGGCTAGGATCCGTTCTCGGGATTTTTAGAACCACAAGGTCTCTATTCTCATACTTAACAAAACCCCGATGACTCAGATTTCCCGATGACTCTTCCGGGACTCCTCCTATGCACACTGGGGCTTAAACCCCGCGCAACTTTTCTATATCTGACAGCTGATGGGATTTCACCCGAGATCTGATGGCGCAGATCCGTTCTCCCGTGTAACAGACAGCTCTTCTTTGGGAAAATCGATTAGTTGCACAAAACATTACGTAGTGTTAAAATTGCTCTCTTGGCACGGATGAAATTTTTATGGGTCTATAGTTCATTATTACAATCATCGAGGCTTAATATAGGCAAATAGTTCACACTATTCCTATGCGGTATAAGTCTGCTAAATTTCCTTTTTCCGACTGCGCATCGGCAGTTTCCCCCATTTAGGTAAGTTCGCGGTGAAATAGGACTTTTCAAGGTCCCACAATTGTCTTTTGCATTTTATTTAGTATGGTTCTTGTAGTCATTGAATCTTACCAGTTTCAAGCCTTCAATAGAAGCTTCCCTTCCACATTTTCATCGATTTCAGGTGTCTATCTTACCCAAAACTTCATTGACAAGTATTGCTCAAATACAATTAAATTATTAACTCTCTTTTCATGCTTAATAGCTTTATTGGGCTGCTTTAATGGTAGCCATTTCGTGGGAAGTGATCCTTCCAACTTTCTGGTTTGCTACCACTATTTAAAAGGGTGTTCCATTGAATATTCAGACTAAGACTGTATTATCCATTCATGATCCAGTTAAAGGGTATTGCTTAAAGCAGTTGCTTGTGATACATCTATGAGATCATTTGCTTGGATAATGAAGGGATACTACCTGAGTATATCTTCGGGTACTGTATCAGTCATATTGGGACAAACTGAACGTGTTTTATTTGTAGTTTAAGCGTGGTTGGAGTTAATCGTTTGGGATTTTGGCCCTTAGGCCCAAATTTTGAACTAATATGCTCTGATACCATATGTAATGCCCATATATTTCTAAACATCATTAAGTTTCCTAAACATTTTATGAAAGTAAACTGAAACAAAACTTCATAGCATGATATTGACTTTTATAACAACAACTCCAGTAACTTAGATTTATCAATAAATACTAAATTCATGGCAGAATGAAATAAATACATAACTTAACAAGTACCTGGATCTGATGCTAATTTCTTTTGCCTCTTTGCCTTGTTCCTGCCTTTTTTCTCCCTACTACACAGATCAACCCTGCCACAAACATGAAAATAACTGCCCAAAACTATTGTCCTCCCTGCCAACTAGGAAAACTACCTAGCTCCAGGATATCTATGGATATCCTGGCCCTCCGTGCCCAAAACCTCCAGCAACTCAGTGCCTCCCCTGATCAAAAGCCACAGTCTCAAAAATCTGTGCTCACAGTAAGTCCAAAAGTCCACAAAATACAACAGTGCATGGAAACTCGCTGCTCAAAGCAAAACACAACCGTCCATAGGCTCTCTACTCATGGAAAAACACAACCGTCCAGAGGCTCTCTGCTCACGACAAAACACAACCATCCAGAGGCTCTCTACTCATGGAAAAACACAACCATCCAGAGGCTCTCTTCTCACGGCCCAATACCATAGTCTACACCGATACAGCCAGCTCAGCAATTACAGTCCACAACATCCATCCCCCCCCGTCGAATGGTGCGCACATCCCCCTCTTCTCGTCCCCTATTCCTCCCTGCCGAATCACGCATTAACTTCACAACCACCCCCATCCTCCGTCCTTCGTCCCTTCATTAATATTTTTATCATCTCGGGATTTCTGGGCTTCTCGCCCTGCATATGCCACCCTCTACCGCATACGCAATTCCTGTTATCTCATTTTTTATTTTTTTTTATCCCTTAAATTTATGTCACAGGTCATTAAATGTGATCTTTAGTTCGATTATTATTACTTAGTTAATCCTCAATTATTCCTTTAATTAGATCTTACTTAATAATCTTTAATCATTTATTCAATTAGGGTCGTTACAAGATGTTATTTTATTTTTGTTGTCTCTTTTGTGACTTGGAGAAGTAAAAATGATACCTTAGTCACAAGGCCAACCTCACTATGGAATTTTTGTAATGTAACAACCCAAGTGCTTTCACATTGTGTGAGTATCGATGCCTCCTTGTCACACTCTTTTTTTGCATTAAATAAATTAAAAAAACAATATTTCACTTTCTTTAGATTTCATGAATGACTCGACTTAGAGATAGAAAAGGAAATTTTTTACCAAAAACCCCCGCCACAAGAGTAGGTCCAAGAAATCTATAGATTGGTTCTAAAACACTAGAAGATTTATTACAAAGGGAATCTAGAGAACTTGAGAATATTTCATAAGAGATCCATTCCTCACCTCGTGTCATGGCTAGTGAAGAAGAAATATTTTAGTTCCCTATTCGTGAATCTAATGGAGAAGCCAAGATGAAAAATATTAATCCTTTTTCTTTACTTCATTTTCATGGGATTGTCACTTAATATCCTGACACTTTCTTGTTTGAGTTTGAATTTATATGAAGGAAATTTTATTATACCATTGATGAACAAAATATGAAACTTTTTCCTTCTACCTTGAAGGATTCAACTCTAAGATGGTTTATGAGTTTGGAGGGAAATAGTATCACAACTTGGGATCAAATGAAAAACACCTTCAATAAAAGATACAGAGACAATTGTAGAGCAAGTGATACAGGGGATGATATTTTCAAAATGACACAAAGACCTAATGAATATCTATAATACTTTCAAGATAGAATTCAACTAAGCTACAAGAGAGTTCATAATTTCACTCTGGATGAAGATTCACTCAATCTTGTTTTAATCAGAGGAGTAAGAGAAGATACAATGGAAACATTGAATATCCTATGAAATGGAGATATCTATCATTTGGACTATGATGATATCAAAATAATATTCAAGAACCATTCAAGGTCCTCCAGAAAGAAAGGTAGAAGCAATAGAGGTTTGATCTCTTCATATTATAACCCTACAACTCATATAAAGAATGAATTAAGAGGATTAATACAGGACATTAAGACTGATATTTTACACTCTTTATCCATGAAATTAGATACAACATAGATCAATAAGAAACATAAGAAATAAGAGAAGCAATTGGTTGTCTATTGTCCCAAATGCACTAAAACTCATCCTAGAAATGAGTGTCCTTGAGACTTATAGATGTTTGTGTAATTCGTGAGGATAATATTCGTACTAACAAATTCCCTCATTTGTAACGTTTCAAAGATACATTTCGAGGAGTATAAGAGAACATGGAGTCACTATAATTTATCAATAAAAAGAGGCCTGGAGCACCAAGACCATTCCAAATAGGTTTGAACTTCAATCTTGTTCAAAATTTTAGTGCTTATAATTCTCAAATGCCAACTAAACCATGGTATAACCCATAAACATGGACTAATAAAAATCCTTGGAAGTACCAAGGCCCTCCAATTCCTCCTCTATACCAATATTTTACTATCATGCCACAAAATTAGTGGAATGAACCATCAAAAGGATGGAGGCCAAAATTTTTCCAAAAAACTACATTATTGCCTCCTCCTCCTCCTCAAAACAACACTACTCCAAATAGTGTTCCTCCTAAGAAACCTTAGATACCTTCTCAACCTAGTCCAAATATGAAAAATAAGCAATTCCAACCTGTATACAACAATGATACAACTTATCAGATTTATTCTGTGGAATTACAAGATATAAATTTGAGATTAGTAAAAATCTTACAACAACAACAACCAAAGCTCATAGAAAATGAAGAATATGAGAAATAAAATATTAACTTACCTCAACCACAAGCCCCTCCTTACCCTGGAATATTACAAGAAAGGAAAAATTATACATATAAGGAAAAAAAACTTTTAGGAGAGCTTAAAAATTTGTGCATAAAGACAAATCTTTTAGAAGATCTTATGGATGTGCCCGTTTTCAACAAGTATATCAAGGAAGAATACATTCGAAGACCAAGGAGAAAAATGAAATATTCTCCTACCATAAATGTTGTAGGAAAACTACTTGAACTTATGCTTGGGAATTTAATTGTACCTAAATACTTGGATCTAGGGAGTCCCTTAATAAATATCCTTATTAAAAACACCCTGGTATAGAAGACCCTTATTGATCTAGGATCTACAATAAATATTCTGAATAAAGATACCATAACGAAACTCAACCTTCAGGGATTTTTGAGAAACACTCCAACTATCCTACAACTTGAATATAGATCCACAATTAAACCTAAAGGAATGTTAGAAGATATCATAATTTCCATTGAATCTTGGGGATATCCTACTGAATTCCTAGTCCTTTAACCCAAGTCTCATTCTAATGGATACCCTCTCATTTTGGTAAGGCCGTGGCTAGCCACAAAAGATGCATGCATTGGTTGTAGAGCATGAAATATGACCATCAGTGATGTCCTTTCCCAAAATAAAATTGTTCTTTATCCCCCCACCCAAAATTTGATAATAGAAAATGTTACTATGTGGGTGGAATAGAAAGAAGACCTGACACAAAAAACTTCCTATCCCCTTTACATAATTCACACTTCCTTGGCTCATAGTACAATTGATGAGGACACTTTCCTTGAATTTTTTCTGCAAAATCAATATCCATAAAATTTGAGAATAAAAGGGATAAATGATGATAACATATCTGAAATTTCTGTTGAAAATAACGTTGAATTATGAACAATTTTTTTTACTATTGATATAGAAGATCCAACTTTAAAATCCATAGAAATCACTCCTACAAAAAAACTCAAAATCAATAACAAACTCACTAGTCAACATGAACAAAAACTGTTATATGTGTTGAAAATAAATATTGAAGCTTTTGCATGGGATTAGAAATACATGAATGACATCCATCCTTCTATTTATACTTACCACATTTACATTAAAGAGGAATGAAAACATTTTAGGAAGCCCCAAACAAGGATGAACCATGTAATGAAAGACATAGTTAAACGAGAACTCTAAAATTTGCTTGATGTCATAGTCATATATCATATCTCAAATAATGAATGGTTCTATCCTCTATTTATTGTGCCAAATAGGAATGGGAAGTGGAGGATGTGTGTGGATTATCAAGATTTGAACAAGGCTACCAGAAAGGACCATTTTCCCCTACATTTTCTTGACCAAGTTTTGAATGTCTTGGTCGGGAAGAAATAGTTTTCCTTTATGGATGGTTTTAGTGGATACAATCAAATTCATATAAGTTGTGAGGATAAAGACAAGACCACCTTTACTTTCCCCTGGGGTACATTTTCATACAATGTATTACCTTTTGGTCTATGTAATGACCTAGCCACTTTTCAAACAGAAATTCACAGCATCTTTTCAGAACTCATCCATGATAAAGTTGAGATCTATATGGATGACTTTACCCCTGATGACAATTAATTTGATGAAGCATTGGACAATATAGATAAGTTTCTCCAAAGATGTAGAGAAATGAATCTATCCCTTTGAAATTAAAAGTACAATGTGATGGTGAATGAAGGGATTTTTTTAGGACATCACCTATCCTCTAGAGGGATTGCAATATACAAAGGGAAGATCAAAATCATCACCTTACTTCCTACCCCTTTGAAACCAAAAGATGTATGAATATTTCTTGGACATGCATGATATTACATCAGGTTTATTAAGGATTTTAGTAAAATATGTCTCCCCTATTTACCTTGTTTTCCAAATATGTGGAATTCGACTTGACTCTTAATTATCAACAAGATTTTTAAACAATCAAGGAAAAACTCACAAGTACTCGTGTTTTACAAGGTCCTAATTAGGGTCTCCCATTCCACATTCACATTGATGCATCAGAAAACTCCTTAGGAGAAGTCTTATGACATAATGAAGAAAATAAACCTTATGCAATTTACTTCATAAGTAAGTAGCTAGCTAGTGTAGAACTAAATTATATTGTTACAAAAAATAAAATTTTAGTAGTGGTTGATGATCTCAATAAATTAATACATTATGTTACAGGTTATAAAGTTTTTGTACATAAAAATCATTCTTCCATTAGATACTTGATGACTAAACCTAACGTTAATGGTAGGATGATTAGATTGTTTCTTTTATTACAACAGTTTGATCTAACAGTTCTTGATAATCCTGGAAAACATAATGTAGTTGTAGGTTTCTTATCCAGATTGACCGTTCCTACTAAATATGGCATGATTGATGACCAATTTCCAGATGAGAACCTATTTTCCATATCAATACAAACTCCTTGGTTTGATTATATATCAAATTACCTTACAACATGAAAGATTCCTCAACATTTCTCCTACAGGGAGAGATGCAAGATTGTCCGGAAAAGTTCAGCCTACACTTGGGTTGCAGGCTATTAGCTCAAACTATATTTGGATCAGATTTTGAGGATATGCATAATTGAATATGAGGTGTATTATACCTTTCATGCTTTTCATGATGAACCGTGTCATGGTAATTATGAAACCAAGTGTAAATCCTATAATATCTTACAAGATGGATATTATTGGCCAACTCTGCATAGAGAAACCACCAAAGAATGGGGAAACCATCAAAGAGGAATGGAATGTATTTATAGCCCCAAGTATGATTAGAACCATTTTAAAAGTGGGTCATGGAATTCATAGTCCCAATTGATTCTCCATCAAGGCATAAGAATCACATTTTGGTATGCACAAACTATCTTTCAAAGTGGGTTGAAGTAAAGTCCATGAAGGATTCCACAGAATCAAATGTAGCAACATTCCTCTAGGAATGCATATTTTCAAGATTTGGTTATACAAGGGAGATAGTCATAGATCAAGGACCTCAATTTACATCAAGTCTTGTTGAATAAATCATGAGGGAACATAACATCTAGCAAATAAAGTAAACACCCTACCATCCTCATGCAAATGGGAAAGCATAGGTAACAAATTGAGAGCTATCAAAAATCCTTACTAAAAAAATGAGCATGAACAAGAAATATTGGTCAAACAAACTCACTGAAGTAGTATGGGAATACAACATTACATGGAAAACTACCATAGGGATTACTCCTTTTGAATTAGTTTATGATAAGAAATCCATGCTTCCTATTGAATTTGAATATCATACATTGAGAACAACAATTGAATTAGACTTGAATTTGTATTCAGAAAAAAAA